>JBBBDQ010001802.1:1300000-1387500 GCA_037127315.1 Ascarosepion bandense
TCAAGACATGATCGCCCAAGTATGTATCACATATGGCACTTAACTAACTGAATGTATCAAAGATTACTATGCTTCTTTTAGCATCTGTTTATGATAAAATAACCTTAATTTTGAAATTCTTGCAAAAATCAAATTATTTTTAAATTGTTTTTATAAATAATGTATATTAAGGGCATTATAGTCAGAAAAATTTTTTTTTATCTAAGAATAATGAATTTTTTTACAAAAATTGTTTTCATTTTTAAATTGTAATAATTTATTAAGTTTAAAAAGTTTTTTAAAAGTTCTTCAAAACTTTGTCCATATTAAGTTAAGTAAAGACTATATTTACTAAGCAAAAATGGAAAAGCTTAATACAAATTTTGATGTATGCAAGATTTAAATTTTTTTTTGTGTATAAAACACTCATTTTGAAAGTATGGATGACTATACACAACGTTATCAGAAATTGAGATCAATGACTATAGTAAATTTAAAGTCAACATTTCTAAAATTACATTACAGAGAATATATATATATATATATATATATATATATATATATATATGCACTCTTACTCCCCGAGGAGCCTCCTACCAACCGAATTTTCTAGTGCTACCAAAGAGCAGACTGAGATACATTCTGCAATTTCCTATGTGACATCTCTTGGGAAAAAGTGTTTAGTCTTCCTGTTGAGGACTGCACCACTGATCAGGAAGTTCTGTCCCAAGCCTCATTCGTTCCCCTGGTATCTCTCCTGCCTGCTCAGCCACCATTGCCCACAGGAACAATTACTTCTGGCTATTTCATAGCCATGTGTCAGACCATAATTGTAGCCTATTTGCCCCTGCTCATAATGTGTAAGAAGATCTTGAATTAGGTTAAGCTGCTGTTTGCAAGTTCGGCTCCAAAGACTATTGGTGGCTCTGCAACCATGTGCTGAACAATAGCAAGCCCTCCATCCCTTCCTTAATCAATAAATTTGAATTCCTAATTGTATCTGTGGACAAGGCCAAGTGCTTTGCTCGCAGATTTTCTTCCAACTCCACATTTGACTGGAGTATCTACACAGGCTTCCCCCTTAGAACTGAGGATCAACTGAGAGATGTTCACATAACCTCTTTTCTGGTATCTAAGATAATTTCAAAACTTGACCCCTATAAGGTGAGCGAAGGCGATGGAATCCTGGTCAAACAGTATGGCTTCCACTTTGCCAGGTCTACTGCCAATATGCTAACAACCATCACTGAGTACAAATACCAGGCCCTCAATAAGTCTGGCAAAGCTCAAGCTGTTGTTCTGGACATCTCCAAAGCATTTGATAGGGTCTGGCATGCCGGCCTTCTGCACAATCTACGGGGTTATGGTATCACTGGACAATTGCTTGGTTTGATCCAATCTTTCCTATCAAATCAAATAATGAAGATTGCCTTGAATGGGTATGCCTCTTTATTCTACCACATGAACGCTGGCGTCCCACAGGGCTCTATCCTAGGCCCAACACTATTTCTGATCTTCATAAATGATCTCCCTGTCATTATCAAATCTCAAGTAGGCATCTATGCAGAGGACATTACCATTTACTCTGGCATCAGTAAAAAAAATCTGGCGAGGTGGACAAACATAACCTTGCTGCTGATCTTGAGAAAGACCTCCACTCTGTGGCAGACTGGGGTAAGAAATGGCTTGTAAAAAACGAAGCTACTGTCAACCATCATAGGCAGTCTCTCCTGCCCCCCATAAGCATAGACCAAGCAAGTCTCCCTGAAAGCAATATACTGCACCTCCTCAGCCTCACACCCTCTTCCAACATCAAGTGAAACCATTAAATTGAATCAATAGCTAAATCCACTGCTAGGAAGGTTGGGTCACTGCCAGGCCAGGAAGTTTTTTCTGCTTGTATCCATCTTGCACATATGGAAGTTTTTTCTGCCTGTATCCATCTTGCACATATACAAATCAACCATCCAACCATACATAGAATACTGTTGTCATATCTGGTCGGGTGCTCTTGCTGTTCATTTTGGGGTTCTCAAAAGGCTCCAAAGGAGAATCTGTAATGTGATTGGTCCCGACCTAGCAGCTCAACTCCAGCCACTTTCTCACTGGCAAGATGTGTCTCTTCTACAAATATTTTCATGGCTTCTGCTCCAATGAACTTAGGTCACTGGTGCCCCCTCCACAAGAATTTACTCGAGCAACCAAGTCGACCTTTTTACAGTTAAATCTACCAAATGCAGCTGACAATTTTACTCCAGCAGCTTCTTTTCTTGCACTTCCCACCTGTGGAACTTTCTTCCATATACTTACTTTCTTGACAGCTACAACCTCCAGAAATTTAAATGCAATGTCAATTCCCATCTCTTATCCGCTCGACTCCAGTCCTTCCCTCGTCCTTTCTACATCACCCCATGTATCTTATTCTTTTCCTTTCTCACCTTCACAACTGTTATCACACCTGTATTTCCATCCTTCTCTTGCTCATTCTCTGACACATCTTGTAACTGGTTTGTCTTTCTCTTCGCTCTCTTCCTGTTTAAACTTCTCTCTTGCATAGCCCCCTGCACATCAGTGGTGTTACTGTCTTGCTTGGGGTGAAACAATTAAAAAAAAAAAAATTTCCAACATCTTTAAGATTACCAAGTACTTAAAAATGATATAAAAATTCATCTATCATTTTAAATTATGTTTTAACAAATAAAGTATTTGCAGAACAACATAGAACTGTCAATACTTTTTCAGTGCTTGTTGATTGATGAACATTAAAATCACTGCTACTGTTTGTTTTAAAAATCCATTTTTCTATGTTTTAAATGCCTCATTCATTCCAATAGAGACTGTCACTCTCCTGTGGGCCTGTACAGCCATAACAGATGCTGTACTGCCATCAGCAACTGAAACATAATTCTTTGGACACAGATCCAATGTTTCTTGAAACTGACAGATGCTACATATATTAACTTAATTTTATGTCTCCTGTTCAGTCAGTATAAAAAATATTATTCTTTGTACTAAGTTTAATAAAAGCATATGGAATAAAAAAAAAATGACAATACTTAAACTATTGGTTATAGTTGGTAAAAGAAAACTTAATTTTAAACAAATAAAAAAAATTCTTCATTATCAAACTTCTTTAAATTCTATTTTTTATTTTTTGCCCCTGGTTTTTCAGGGAAAAAAAATAAATAAATAAAGTCGGAAAATGTATTTCTATATTGTTCTTTGATCCCACTGGCTAGTGTGTATAAATGTTATTTTCATTCTGTTTTAAGCAAAAATGTAAGCATTACTTTTTAAAAGTCTAATTAATCCATAAATTGACAAACAGACTTTGATACATCTCTAATACAAATATTGAATTTTAAAGAGACAAATTTTTTATTCACATTTTTTTTTTTATACAATGGCATCTCAAAGAGTGACAAAAACGTACTAATGCTTTAAATATGGAAATTAACTTCTCTTTTAGTTCAGATTAGCATTATATCATGACCTTTCAAACAACAGAAATTTAAGTTCAAAGGTATTTAAAATATGTTTTTCAGGCTTTTTGTGGCAGTCTTAAAGAACTGAATTTTAATTTGAAAATTAGAAATATATCCAAATGTAAATACAAATTAAAAAAAAAAATTAACATATATTTACTAAAATATGTAAGTATTTAGAGGCTATCAAATCCTGCAGACCTTTCGATTAGCTAAGTAATTCTATTTCAATAAATGACATCTTGGGATTCAAAATTGATGTTTTCTTTGTTTTTTTGTTTTTTTTTTAGTAGTTGTACTATTACTAGTCGTTATTATAATAAGAGTAGTGTGTGTCCAGCTGTCATAAGGCCTTATTAGTGAGAAGAGAGCTAGATCAATGTTTTTCTTTCTTAAAAGATGTGAGATGAGCAGAAGAGGTTGGCTGGTATTCACACTACTGTTAAGTCCTTTGATGCCTTAGGAGGAAGGAGAATGACTGCCATTTCATTTCACTGAAACTGTATGTTTGAATTTATGTAGTTAGCTCAAAAAAAAAAAAAAAAAAAAAAAGGCCCTAAACTAAATAAAAACAAAGTTTTATTGGCAAAATATTTATGCTATTATTAAAAGGGTAAATCAAAGTATTTTTTAATTATTTTTAAAATTTTTTGAATTCTAACATGTTCGAAATTTTGGTAGAAAATCTTGTTTTTCTTTCATCCGTGAGTGATGTCATTTTTACAAGGGTTTATAATGCAAAAGTAATATTACGCAAGGGACTTTTTTTAATGGTGAAAGACACAATTTGGAAATTCTTGCAAAAGTACAAATAATGGTCGAATATTGACAAAAATTCCAGGACTTATTCATAATTGACTGAAATCATTGTTGAAATAACTATTTTTACAAAATATTGGTAAAAAAAAATATATATATATATATATATATATATATATTTTACATATGTTACCTCCCACTCCAACCAATTAATTTCCAGAAATGTCTAGAAATTCATCATCATTTATCCATAAACCTAAAATTAATTAAATTCAGGAGTCATTAGGGAATGCTAATCAACTGTCTTTTCCTTCAAAATTAACCAATTTTTAGAAAATCTGCTTCAAATTGCAAAAATAAAAATGAAATAAAACTATGCTATTTTTTTTTTTTTAGATAAACTTAATTGCTTTTATAAATAATATAAACTAATGATATCAGTCTGAAAACAAAAAAATTTTTAAATGAATAATGAATTTTTACAATAATTGTTTTCATTTTTATTATTTTTTTTATTATAATAGTTTGTAAAGTTTCAAAAAATGTTTTAAATTTCCTCCTCCATTGTTAATGCTAGGGTGTGAAATTAATGTATGAAGACTACATTTACTAATCAAAAATTCAAAAGCTTAATACAAATAATTTAGACATTGGATTTTTAAAATAGAACATTTTAATTGTGTGCATCCTGATTAAAACCTATATAAACATTTTTAGCAGGGTACAATTTCTTCCTCTCACTTCAGTGTTTCCTATGCCCTACATTTCAACAGGCTTTGCAAATATCCCTTCAAAATTTTAAGCAAGTTTTATATTTTAATTCCTAATTTCCTAATTTTGTTAAAAAAAAAAAAAAAAAAAAAAAGTAATTGTGAAATTCACAATTTGTGAAGATACCTAAAAATAATATGAAAAATAGATATTAAAAATGAAAATAAAAAATTAATTTATTAAAAATTAATAAATGCCATAACATTTCATAAATTATTGAGTTACCTTCGTCATTATATATTTTCATTCTGTTATTAAATTGTAAAATTTTTTTTAGATTTTTTATATTTAAATTTTTATTTTTCAAACATAAGGCTGTAAAGCTAAACTAACTAAAATTCTATAAAATATCAGATAATTGCTAAAAATATTGTGTTAAACTTTTAATTTTAACATATAGTTAAAAATTAGAAGGAAAAAAAACAAGTGTACGAATAAAATTTATGTTAAACTCATCTTCTATACTTAGCATTTTTTTGATGGCTACTGTATGTCATGCCATTTATCACCTCTGATAAGGGGATAATAACCCCGATAATAAGAATACTGTAATTAAGAAATGCTTTTAAAGTACATTTCAGGCAGTAAGCAAGTAATTCTTGTTTCAATTCAGTAATTTGCATAAAATAATGTGTCAGCAAGGTGTATTTTATTTTTGCGAGATTTTTTAAAACTGAGAATTGGCTTCTATTCACAAAATATGTTGATTGATGAAAAATGGCAAAAAAATTGATTTTTTTTTTTAAAGCCAAAAGTATTTTAGATTCTGATCAATTTACTTTGGGTTTGAAATACACCAGGGTATTTTGCTTACTGGAATTAGTAAATTTAATCTCTTGGCTTTCAATTAAAGCTAAAATTATTAAAGCTTCAAGAAAACTTTATTTTTAAAAATTCAATTTAAATTTAGGTATCGAAAATGATTGGTGGTACCTATATGTATGTATATATGTATATCTTTCTCACTGAAATCAAGTATGGTCTTTTTCCATTGATGTTAAGTTTTTTATATTCCCTTATTTTTTTCTTTCTAGCCAAATTCCTGTCTTATGAACATTTCTCTTAATAATTAAAAAAAATTCAGCACACAATGTTATTTTATTTATTGTAATTAGATTTTTTATCATAAAAGACTTATTTCCCTTCATTATTTCTTTCTCTTATATTCTTACTGAAATCAAGTATTGGCTTTTATCCGTTAAATATCTGAACAACTGTAACAAAATATTTTAATAACAATCATGAGATACAAATGAACAGATTTTAAATTGGCAACTTTTTCCATTTTGCTTAAATACACATTAAACACTTATAGTCCTCTTTTTTTCGTTCTTTAAGCTTTTCTTCCCTGAAACCAAATAGTGTCTTTGCTGTCTTTCCATGCTATCAAACAAAATAGTGTCTTATGTATTAATCATTTGCAGGGTGTAACATACATGATAACTAAGAAACTAAAGGAGGAACATGCTAAATTAGAATAAGATAAATATAAACGTTATATTTGGTAGATATCTTTTTTTTTCTTTTTTTTTTTTTTATTAAACAATGTAATTGATGTCTACAGGGCTAGGTAAACAAGATTTAAAAAATATAAATAATCTGGGGAAAAAGATTTGGGTTTTTAGAATTTAAAAAAACTTTCTTGACCATGTTCTTTTTTTTTAACTTTTATCTACAAACAAACAAAATTATTTCATCAAAAAAAAATATTTGTCTATATTTCTGATATGAGGCATTGTATTTACACTATTTACATTGTATGGATTGTTGTCCTCATTTTTGTTGCTATATTCACAAAGTTTTGGTCATTGTACACTACAGTCTTCTTCAGGTGATTGAAATTTAGAAATTAAGTCTTTATTTCCTTTATCGGGTTAGATTGTACTAGCAGCAATAATGTCATGACTATAAATAAACAAATAAACATGCTATAATCTTATCAAAAAATTGTTTATGCATAAAGAATTTAAGGAAATAGAGAAAGGAAAAGTTCTTTTTTTTGATAAGGTTCTTTTTCATGTGCCGTGTCCCCCCAGGATGTAGGTGATTATGGCTCTCCACAATTTCCTGTCTTTTGTAGCTCTTAATAAATTTCATCTTTTCATTTACTTAAGCTCATCAAGTTTTCAAGATCAAACAAGGTAATCAAAATAGTGAAGCTTTATAAGTGATTAGAAATTTGAAATACTAATTTACTACATATCAACAAAGTGCAAACTTTCATAAGTAAAAATTTGCAAGTTCCTAAATATTCATACATAAAAATAATCTGCTAAACATACAAACATATACCAAAAACAATATTGTTCAATAAAGTTTTTTTGTTTTTTTTTAATCTTAACTATGCCAACCATTAGTTGTAGAAATAAACTGAGAAAACAGACAAAAAAAATTCTATATAAAAATTTTTCTAACAAAGTTTTTTATTTTGAATAAATCTACAAATTATGCTTTAAATCAAAGTATGCATTTAGTCAGAACAAAAATGTGTATTATTTTATTAAATGAATTTCCAAGACTATTTACATATTTGTATATAGATTTATTTAACCATATATGCACGATTTTGTTCCACTATTTTTAACCAGCTATAAGACAGTTTCACAAATCCATCCTTCCTAGAACATACCAACTTTCTGGGTGATGAATTATTTTAAGTGATTTTTACAGGCTTCCAGAGAACTGAAGTACTTCCCATTAAAATAATTTTGGAGGGAATAAAGTAAGCAGTAATTTGAAAATACAAGATCAGGTGAGTACAGCAGGTATAGTAGGACATCTCAACCAAGTGGCATTAGTTTCTGCCAGATCTGCAAAGGAACATAAGGTCTGGTTGGTTTTGTTCTATTGGCCAAATATGTATGTCTTTCATCAATTGCTGCCTTTTTGAGTCCAACTAGAAGCAAAATTTTCTTAATCTAATATCAGAATATTGAGAAATGAGTTTATAATATACAATGTCTTTCCAAACTCTCCAGTTATAAAATACCATCTTTAATTAACAGGGCATCATCTTGTTTTCTCCAAGACCTTTTTGACTCCACATTGTTGTAAACAATTATTTAATATCTGATCATTCTTTTCAAATATGGGTTTATTTTGTTTGTTTTGAGGAGAGAATTACAAATGGAAATAATCCATTAACTTTTTTCCATTAAATCTTTAGGTGTCCAAACATCAGAGTGATTCACATATCAAAGTGTTTTCAAATGCCTTACAACACTCATATTAGTTAATGTCCCATGTTGTGTGACCACATATTTTTTTTAAAATCAGTGTTACAATATAGTTAACAATGACATGCATGCTGGAATGTTGTCCAGAATTTCCAATTCTGAACCTATGAACAAATTAGTTATGGCACCATCTTCATAAATGGCACATTTTTTTTTGTACAGCAGTTTTTCCTTTCCAGAAAAAAAGAAAATGCATCTCATTTACCACCATTTTAACTTTAAACAAAAAAAAATTTTAAATTCATAGCCCACACACTGGTTGTGTAGAAAGACTAATTGAAATGTCATTTTTCAGAATATGTCAAATTTCAGTCATGCATCAAACAAAATCAGCTTTTCAAACACCACCTATAGAAAAACTTTATCTTTTGCTTGAACCAAATATTAAAAGCATAAAAAAAAAAATCCATGACAAATTTTAAGTCTAATCTCTTAAAAATTATTTTTGAAATATGATATACTTATCTTCTAATGAAAATTTATAAAACCTTCCATTAAAAAAAATTCACATTAACAGCTAAAATGCACTTAAAGAAAATCATAGTCAAATAATAAAATAGAACCAAAAAATAAAACATCTTTTTATGCTTTAAAAGATTGGAAGTTCAACAGGAAGAAATTTAAAGTGATAACATTCAAAGAATTTCTATTATGCTCTGTTTTAACACCAATACCAATTGTAAGAAAAAATTGCTTGCAGTAAATTGAGTACACCAATAAGATAATCAATTACTTTATACATAAAAACATTTGGAAATAAAGATTTTAAATCATTACAAAATTAAATTTAAAATCTTAGATTGTGAATACAACATAATTGATCTTTTGAATCTCTTTTGATGTATTTCTTCAGGAGCTAAATTATCTTCTCGGCAATTTATGCTTATCATAAATGCTCTGGTTTAATCAATCAACACATGCACAAACAAACTGAAGATTTTTATTAAGTTAACAATAGCTTTCTAAAATCTATCTTTCGTTAACAGCCTTGACCTGCAACATAATTTGCTTTCTATTATGATCTGACTACACAAGGTAGTAATCAGCATTTGAAGGAATGAAAAATTCTCAGATGTTTTAAAATTAAAAAGAATGAGTTTTCAAAAGATGGATTTTCTTTTAATAATAATTATATATATATATATATATATATATATATATATATATATATATAAAGCAATATTCAATTCCTTTTATAAAAGAACTTTTTTTTTAAATTTATATAAAATATTTTTTCAATTCATATTTTAATGCATGTTACATAATAGACATTGTTTTCAATGGTTTTCCTTTTAAATTTCAATAGAAATTAAATATCAATATTTTTCTAGTCTTCAAAAAGGAAAATATTTAAGTTTTATTGATACAATGTGCAGAAATTAAAGAAATTAATTATTATAAAAAGATAAAGAGCATTATTTCTTTTTTCTAACTCAAATCCACACAAAATGTTTTCTCAAAAACCAAAACTATTCTTTATTGCATGACATGATTAAAATTTTCCATTTGCAAATCCACTTACATTTTGCTTTAAAGTGTGAAGTATATAAAATTACTACCAGGAAAGGGTTAATTTAAATGTCCTTTTGAAAGGTTTGTATTTTCATTCAAAATGTTTTTACCGTATTACATTATTCAAAAGTCACCATAACTGTTATAAAACAAGTTCTAAGAGTAAAAATGATATTTGAGCTTCACTTAAAAATGTTTTTAAATATCAAATAAATATCAAAGAGAATCATGCAAATAATTGCACAGAAAATGAGCTGGCAGAATATATACTCTATTGCCAAAGTGAAATGATCAGTTTTAAATGGGAAAGAGATGTTAATGTTTCAGACACTATTATAATACTAGTTTCTTTAGCAGATTTATTATAATTAAAGTCAAATACTTTAAAAAGATTAACAAAGAGAGAAAAATAAGTCCATTAAGACAGTTTAGCCTTGAAAAGGAGATGGAGAGGCAGATAGTAATGATTGTTTCACCCTACCTCTGGTCTTTCTTTGTACCATCTTTAATGCATTGCTAAAACTGAGTCACATTCCTGGGTGAGTCTACTTGAATGAGTAAGGTTGGAGGTAGAATTATAATTTGCTTACTGCTGATGCTTATTTCTATGTTCAGAAATTCTTTCCTACCCAATTCTCCATAACTCAGCATGCTTCATAGGCAGGCTGATTCACATTCAGAAGCATGGAATTAGGGAGAAAGAAACATTTCAAAGATTAAAGTAGTTTACAATAAGCAGGTGCTGCATTTTAATCATTACCTAAACCTACCTAAGCACATTCTCAGAAATGATAGTCATGACTGTTGTGGCTCCAATATCATTATTTAGAAGTAAAGGAATTTAATTCTGTTAAAATACAAGTGCCTTCATCACTCTTAATATGAAAGGTTTTATTTGTAATCTAATTAAAGAGTTATTTAAAGCTAATCTAGAAATCAAGATGAAATAAACTAGATATTCACTTATATAATCCAGATGCTTTTCTACAACCAAAAAATGTAATGAAATCAATTGACTTCAAATAAGAAATTTGATCTATTAATTTATTATACAACTGGATGCTGACTTGTAAATTAATTTTTTAATTTGTGCCAAGAAAAAAAAAATTATGAACTGTTGCACTGTAAGATATACTACAGCTATAATCATATTTACATTTTAATGAAGCACATATTTATATGTACCTTCCTTACCACAAATACAAGAGTGTAGAAAGATAATAGCTAAGAGGTTTCAAAACATTGTTTAGAACACTTTAAAATATTTTGTGACATTAAATTTTGTGAGCCAAATCAATTATAGGATTCAAAATGCACATTTAAATAAAATGTCATCATTTGAATAATCAACTGTATGTTAGCTAAACATTAACAAATTCAATGCTATGAACATAACTGCAGTGAAAGATTACATTTAATTTCAATAATTTTTCAGACCATGTTGATTCTTAAAAAAAAAAAACAAGCTTTTACAAAGATGCAGATGTTTCTTAGAAGAATATTTCCTCAAAAATAAAGTTCAAGTGAGAGATTTAATGCAAGTTACTAAATGAGCTATTGCATTTTATATCTTCTTTTATTACCTTATTTTAACAATTTTTTTAATCCAATGTCAAAGATTTCATTTGCATAATCATTTGTTTCCAGCTCATAGCTAGTAATACCACTCCCAATGTTTCAGTAAATGCTAATAATAAAACCTATAATAAAAAAACAAAAAACACTATTAATAAAGTATTGTTCTCACTTAGTAATAGTGTAACACCTATTAAACAAGCACAATAAAGCAAAATATAAAAACATTTTTGCTTTCTAATTCAGGCCACAGATTAGCAACAAGGTATAGCACAGAATGGTATCAGAATATTATCATCATTATAATAATAATCAAAAATTGCCTTACTATAAAGTAGCAAAGTCTTGGCAACATTTTCAGTCATAGATATTAATGACAAAAAAAAAATAAACCAATAAATAAAAATAAAATAGAAAAATTACAAGAATTTAATGAGAAAAACTAAAGTTATTGTTAATTTACTGAAACTATATAATTTATTATGAGTAATGGAAAAGTATTCAGATATTAATTAGAGCCATGAAAGAGAGTTCAATCATAAACACTCACAAATCCATGGCCCTATTTAATGAATAAAAATTATCTTTACTATTATGATACATAAATAGCATTTAGACAAATGGTTTTTCTACCACTGTCACTTACACATACTGATTTCTTTTTTCTTTAAACTTATGTACTTTCATGATTTCATAGCTAATACTGAAGTTCTTAAGAATATAAAGTCACAAGGATAGGGACTATGCTTAAAATATTCTTATGCTGGGCAGGCCACATGGTGAAGATGAATAACTCATTTATTAAAAGTTTTATTGTTCAGTAAAGAACTGAACTTGCTGAAAAAAAAAAAAAAAGAGGCAAGTCATTCACAATCTAGTTTCCTTTTTTACGAAAACTGAAGAACCACTGTTGAGAAAAACAGCCAGAAAATTCAAATTTCAGCTAAAGAAATCAACCTCATCATTCTTAAATTTTCTGTCTGTCCCTCCTATGCTGACAGCATCAGAAAACCTACACAAGTCATGAAATGTTTTATTAGATCTTAGCATTAAATAACTTCTACAATTTTTTAAGTATAGCGCAAAGTCAGTGTTATATTGACTTTATATTGATTCAGTTTTTACTTCTGAACAATATAACAAATATATTACCAAGTTTTAATGGAAAGAAAATTAATTTTCCTGTTTGTACTAATAGATGATAACATTTTGGAAATGTTTATTTGTCAAATAGAGATTAGCAAGTTAATCTTGTAAACTGTTAATAGTCATGAGATCAAGCCTCACTACATGTCCACACTTGTACCATGCTAAGTTTAGTATATATTTTTCTTTACTCAAGACTTCATAACCTACTTCTTAGACTATATACAAGTAATAAGCTTTAAAAAATATTACAATTACAACAGGAATAAAAATCTTTGAAATAAAAACTGGTCAAAGCTTTTATACCGTCACTTAAAATAGCTGCAAAATAAAATAGACCATCACTTATCTTTAAAAGCTTAATAACTTAATGGCTAGAGGAAGGTAACTTATACAAAAAGTGTCCTATTTTCACCATAACATAAATTTTGACCTTTATGAAAGAGCTTAATGCTGACATCAGATAAACAGGGATATTGTTCTGTTACCCAACAGTTATCTTTAGAATTTAAATAAAGTAGGAATCCATTTACCATATTTATTGTTACAGAATATTTGAATCTCTTATAGCGAAACTATCTTGACAAAATCTTCAAAAAAATTTCATTAAATGTTTCTCACAACATATCGGTTTCATAAACTACATCCTTTTATTGAAACTTGTGCAATATATCCTAAATATACATTAATTAGATATCCCCCCCCACAAAAAAAAAAAAAGAAAAAAAAATGAAAATTTAATTTTAGACAAGAATGAGAGCATATATAAAGTCAATATACAATATGCCTTGAAATTAAAAATCTTATTTTTCTTTATCAAACCTATCTACTCCACAATAGGAATAGATAGGTTTGCCTACCATCCAGTTCACACTCCTCCCCATTCTTTTGAACAGGAGTAGTGGTTTATCACTTGTTCCATGTTTAGGATTGGATTTACGGTTCCTTCTAAATTATTTTCATTTTCTTTTACTCCCAGTTTTCCCTTGCATCTTAGGAGCATTGTTGCCTTGCTCGAGGTGAACTGATAGAAAAAATTAAATGCACTTTTCACCATATATACTGTATTCTCAATTTGTATATACAAAATTAGCATTACAGAATATAGTTGACAAAATTATTTAAAATATTTCTAGATTCACAATATTTATTTTATGCGATTGTATGAAGAGTTACAAAATGTTATCTTTTTACTCATAAAATGTGAATAAGATTATTATACTCATTTTGTTATTTTGAAAAATATTCAAAACAATATTTAATGAAGATGTTAATTTCTGTTTAATTTAGAGTATATTAAGTAAATAAAAGTTAATTGCATCAAAATATAAATAAAATTCAAACTAAGTGCTTATTTATAAATTATATTATTAATATATGAATTGACTTTTTCCCTCATTTTTGAACAACAAATACTTAAGTTTCATAATAAGATTTTAAATCTGAATGATTATAAAAACAAATGTAACTTTAAACTGGGATACATTCAAATGGTATTATTTATTAAATAAAATAATTATTTTGACTATTACTGTGAACAAGTCCATTTAATTTCAACTGTGTTTCGAAACATTCTCTTTTCACCTGCATTGATTTGAATCTACTGAAGATATTTTTTTCACTTTGGATAAACTTATTTTGATGAATGTAAAGTATGGTGTCAAGATATCTGTCAGTATTTTTCTAATACAAATAAGTACTTACATAAATTAATGATTTTATAGATTCAAAGAGATATATGAATAGCAGATTATTACATTAAATAAAAATATTGGTAAGACATTAAAGATTATGTCTTGATAAAAGAATCTCATTATTATACGAGCAAAAGATGGTTTGAGGTCCATCATGGCTCTCCATAATTTCTTGTCCTTTTTAGCTCTTAGTAAATTTTATTTTTTGCTATCTCTCCTAATACCTATTCTGCCAACCATTTACACAAACTCATGAGGTTCATGCTATTTTCCTCTGTCCTTATCTTATATGTGCTGTGAGGATCAAAGTTTTCTAAGCCTTCTTTTCTCTTTATGTGCCCTAGAAATTTCAACACTCTGATGCTAAGTACAAGTGGTCCTTTTTGCTTCTATTTTCCCCTGAAACTTTGTAGTTGTTCACATGTTTAGTCCATAGTATCCTCATCCTTCTGTACAACTACATTTCTGGTGCCTCCAGTATCTTCTTAATCTATAAGGAGATTGTCCAGCATTCAATGCCACATAGGAAAACTGATATTAAATTACAGTTCAGTATTCTTTGTTTCTAACAAAATTTTCCTATTTCTTAATGCTTAGCCTTTAGAAGGCATCTTTCACTATCCCAATGTGCATCACATTTACCACCCTATGTTAAACACTTATTCATCAACTACATTTTCTTTTAATATAAACAAGAATATTTTTTTCTTTAGCCAAACTTCAAAATTTCTTTGCAGATTATGCCATGGCATTAATATCAGATCTTGATATTTAGCAACAAATGGTGCAATTAGTCAAATCAAATAATTATTTCCTATATATTTTGATATTTGTAAACTTGTCTAATGAGACAGAAACCAATAACATCAATACATGTAAATATTGTATCATAATAAAATACAAATGTTTACTGGTATAAAAGAGATGATAAATTTTTTAAATTCTTTAATATTTAAGGCATATGGTACAGTTTAAAACTAATTTCAAGTTTGGTGAAGCAAAGCTATATTAAAAATGAATGACATCACAAAATAAAAGCTAATTTTCCTTATTTCTACTTTATGGCTATAATAAACACCACAAAACTTAAATGAAGTACTGAAGGAAAGAAGTTTTTAAATGCATTTATCTATTTTTAAATAGAAATGTGGAGAATTTTTTCAAATTATGATGAACAAAATCAACTACTGATGCACACACATACGTGTGTGTGTGTGTGTGTATAAACCAGACATACTACTGAAAATATTACTAAAATGTTTTTATACAAGTTTTACTTTTACTGAAATGTGTAAATAGATATTTTTAATCAAAATGCATCAAGAAACCATCAACCTAATTCTAGAATAATTTTGCTAGTGTAAATATTAAAAATATTTTACTAGTATAGAAAAGACAGACAGATGTTCTAGATAAATTTTAAAAGTATTTTCCTGAAGTAAACAATGATGTTTTTAAGTAGAACATTTTTTTTTTAAATCGATAGTGAAATAATGAAATATTTTTTTATACTATTAGCATGTACAACAAACAAAATTTTAGTTACAAACAAAAAATATCTTCAAAATTATCTTCAGATGTATAGCTCATTTAAGAGTTAAGCAGTCTTTTATATGGATGCACAACATTTTTCTTTTAATTTTAAACCTATCAAGGAAACTTTTAAATTGAAAAAGAAAAACCTTTCTGGGTCTAATCTAACATACAGTATATTAAAAACAAATGTTGTATACAAATACTTTGAATGAAAGATTTCAGGTAAAACATTTTTTCAAAATTAATTCACAATAATTTAAAGAAAAAAATAAAAAGAAAAGAATTACAATATAAGAAATAAAATTTACTTAAACCAATAAAACTTGATATAGTATAGTAACTAAGTGTGCAGTATTGTAACTTGTGCAAAGGGAAACAAATTTACATTACCCTAAGTGAAATAAATAATACACAAGGGGATACTAAAAAGTTATCACAAGAAAACCTTCAAACATAAACAAAAATAATTCAGCCACACAAATATTTAGAAACAATTTTTTTACAACCAAAAGAATACAAAAATAAAATAAAACTCACCTTCTATATGGGAATAATCCGAATTTTGGCTGACTTTTTCTGGATCCATTCCAAAGCCACTGAATAAGAAACGAACAAGTTTCTCAGCATAGTGCAAGAATTTTGCACAGAAAAACATTGCAATAACAAACATAACTTTTATAAGCAGACAAACAGCAGAAAGTATGAATGAAAGAATGCCCTTTGCTTTTAAATTTCGAAGAGATTTTTTAAAATTGTTATGCTGTTGTAAAGGCATGATGATGACTATAGAAAATAATTCATCATGGGTAAAAAGTGACACATAGTGGATGTTAAAAAAATCCACCGAAAAACACCTAGCACAGGTGAAGTAGAATGTATTAATTATTCCATTATGTAATCCAAGAAAAAAATGCATCAAGTTTCCTTTCTTTCTTTGGGACAGTCATTTTGTTGATAGTTCTTCCATAGTCAGTGCAGGATAATAATTTGTAGCAACCACTAGTGCCTCAGCCATGTTATCTTGTGCAGAATGCCTCATGTTTCAGACTGGATACAGGATAGGCATTTTTGTTATTGTCAAATCAGGAAGTATATTAATTTAACAGCAAAGGATAATGTAATAATCTCAAGAGGATCAGCCTGAGTTGTATGGCCTCAAACAGCTACAGATATACATCAACACATACAAATAAGAGTTGTAGGAGTAAAAGCTAGTCTGCCTGCAAAGAAACAAAAAAAATCAGTAGTAGCCAGGTAGGAGTACTGCTACTAAGCACTAAACAGAGAAGCCGCCTTTCAGAGGTAGGCAAGTAGTAATTCCAGGTTTTAGTTTCTGTCCAGATGAACCACTGTCTGCAGCTGACAGAAAAGTAATGTCACTAAACAAAACTACCTACTAACTGTAGTATCTGGGATACACATTGTATACTGCTCAGCTGACATTTCACTGTCTAAACATAAACTCAAAATAATATGTAAAGATTTCAGCCGACAACAACTTGTGACATTTGCTCATTATAAAATTGATAAGTATTTACTGGCTTTATTGACATTTTATTTATAAATTTTACAGACATAACTTGTTGATTGTTAAGTTTCTAAAGGGAGCAATCATAGCCATAAACAGTACTAATCTGTTAACATTTTTTTGTAAACTTTATGAGTGCAAGCTTTATTGTAGCAAAAATAAAAGTTATTTGCTAATAACTTCTATGGTGTATTTACTTACAAACACTTAGTAAAATTCAATCATGGAATTCAATTCTGTTTAATTGGTCAAATTGTACAAACATTTTTATCAAAAAGTAATTCTGTTTAATGCAATTTGCTTCTATTAAAACCAAATAAATATCTTTATAATTATTTAATCAACATAGGACAGAGTTGCACCAAATTTTATCAATCCCAGATAAGAACAATGAAACTGTGTTTCCCAGCTAACAAAATTTCAAGTCGTTTGTTTCATTTTAAATGATAATAGAAGCCAAGAGAGAATCAACTTCATTTATAAACTGAATATTTTCTAATCCATTCCTGGTCGGTAGCTAGCACATGGTACAGTTTTTCAGTTGGTAAAGTGGAAATATAAAAGTTAAAACTTAAAGAAAAAATTTATATGCATGCAAGCATGTGCTTGGTTAGCCAGCTACACTCTCCTCCCTTCTGGCTAGAGAGATCTTTCAACAGGAGATAACTTGATGTAAGCCACAAATATATTTACATAGAGTGACATCCTAAAATTCAAAATTAATAGAAAGAAAACTAAATATGCCATATGCTTTCTCCTTCAGGAAGTAAATATAACGCCCAACAGAAATTACTATTTTCCTAAATCTGCTTTCAGAATATTAACAGAAACTTATAAGCAGCTTTTACTAGTAGAAATGATAATTACACTGAAATAACATTTCTTTCAGTTTTGTTTAATAAAAGAAAAAAAAAGTGGAGGGGAAAGGAAAGTAAATTGATAATCACACACACACACACATTTATAGAAGAGTCCTGAATTACCCCACCTCAGATTCTCTGCACAATACTAAACTACTGAAAAAAGAGCAAATGGTTTTTATGTGTCCTGAGAACTAGCAGCCAGGAAGGACATAATTTCTGCCATTTTCATGTAGTAGTAGATTTACTCTAATATGCTATTTCACATTAACTGTTTTAAGTTACTTAAGTCAGTACAGTGCTAATAAAGTAATAATGGTAGTTGTATTACTCTTGATTTTGCAAACATATACATCAGACTGCTGGAAAAATATTTCTTGATAACTTGCTTTCCCTCCATTTTTTCCAGTTGTAATACATTTACTTCATCTCAACTAGCATCTTTTTAAAATTCATACAAGGGATGGTTTGGTGTAGACAATAACTTTCAGGAATCTCTAAACATTCATAATCTAGTTCTCTTTAAGAAAAAAACATTTTAAAAACTGATCTTTCATAAAAAAATTTTTTTATATCAAATAAAAAAAAAACTTGTGTGTATACTGTAATATCTACTACAATAAACAAAAGTCTTTAAGTAAATGGAACATGTTTCACTATGAGCCTTAAAATTAGCTTACTTTAACAATTACAAATAAATTTTATAGTTACTATAAATGTTACTTACATGCTATTGTTAATTTTAATTCAAATATTTTACATGGCATAAAAGCAATATGTAAGAGAATAAAATAATTTATAGAAAAATATTGCCAGATAATAATACAACTTATTACAAAAAACCCTACAGCAACATTTTAAAAATTTCTAAAGAAATTTAATAACATTCAGTAAAATTATAAAAATTTCATTTAATATAATTTATTTCTTTTATGAAAGTATTTTAAATACAAGTTACAAATATATATATACATACAATTAATAGAAAGAAATATATATATATATATATATACATACACACACACACACACGTTTTTATATTTAAATTTAACATACATGACTGATTAAATTTAACATACATGACTGATTTGAAATAAGAATTATCAAATAAAACTATTGTTTGGTATCTGATAAGTTAACATTCACTCTTGAATATTTCTCCTTGGCTATAAAATTTTAAATTTACACTCTTCAGAAAAACTTGTTATTTGTACTTAACAGGAAAGCTCAATAAATCAAAGCAATTTGTATTAAAATTCAAAGTGCACAATCTCACTACTACTCACTTCATTGCTATTATTTATTTTTAGCACATTTGCTTTTATTCATTTGTCATTCTTGAGTGACCAACAAATGATAGTAGTAGTAATACAAGAAATGCCTGAATGATATAAGCACACAATTATATAAACACAGATGATAAAACATCTGCAGAAATTAGACTCTGGTTGGGTGTTTTCATACAGTCAGACACCCTAATTGTTATTTCAGAAATTTCTACAATTTGGTATCAGCCAAGTCCTAAAAACTGAGATTAGTGCAATGCCACATGCACAAATAATATTAACAGCTTATTAGATTAAAAGATAATCATGTAAAATGAAAATTAAATTTAATAAACAACATTGTAAAAATAAAATATATGCTGATTAGTGTATTTTATATAAAATTTCATGCTATAGTTTATATTAATCTGAGTAAATTACTTATGATAAACAAAATAAGTTTAAATTCCATTTCAGATGCCATATAATTTATCATCAGTTCAACAACTTAGCATATAGAAGCTTTTAGGCACTCCTCAAATGTGTTCATCAGATCTAAAGCAAAGAAATAAGGACATCTATAAGTGATAAAAAATAATTATGAAGTGCCTGGAAAGAACTATATAGATATGTGAAAGAGTTTGATGCAAGACTACTTTTGCAGTAAAAAGTAATTACTTGGTATTGATAAAGTATTTTTATTAAAACGAAAAAGAATTTTATCCTGTTAAAATAGTTAAAGAGGAGGAGAAAGAAATTACAATTTTACTATTTATTATAGATATGAAGATAATGACTAATGAATAGAATTCTTAAGTTGTTAAATAGTGCATGTATGTACACGTGTATACACTTTAGAACATAGCCTTAAGAGGAAAAGAGGTTCACTTCTCCATAACAGTTTAAAAAGCAACCTGCAAAAAAGTTGCTATTGCTATGTCCATCAACATGCATCTTAATGATGAGAACACCTACTTTTTCTACAACTAAGTGAATATTCATACGTTATGAATATCACATTTTGTAAAGAATATAACTAAATATGATCATGCTTACATAAAAAAAAAAAAAAAAAACTTGCTAAACATCTGACACCAAATCAAAAAATCTAAGCAATACAGCTGAATGACGAATCAACTTCACTGCCAAAACTGATATTCAACACTACTTAATAAAATCTGTCAAACTATTCTTGTACAAAAAAAAAAAAAAATGAGTAACATTAAAATTCCATCCTATCCTTGGCTTAATATCCACTTTATTAGAATTGAATCCAAACACTATTAACTAAAAAACTACACTACATGTGTATCGATATACTAATTAAAAAGAAAAAAGTTAATAATAATAAAAGTTTATCTGCAAAATGAAGCAAGAGCTTTCCAGAAACTTAATATTTTAAAAGAAGTTAGCAATTATGCATCCAATACAACTTATATAAAACTTATAACTTTCAAATGATCTGTTATTTCCTGACAGTCTGCAGAAGTTTAATCTATTAAAAAGAAAACAATTTTCGAGTCTACCTTTTATCAAACTCAAATAGCAGATAAGTGTACAGTAAAAAAAAACAAAAACATAGCTATTATACATCCTCTTTTTTCAATCCCCCCCACACATATACATACGCACACAACACGGGTTTAAAAGAATTTTTAAGCCATTCAACAAATTCACTATTGAAGAGATTTACTAAAAGCTATTTAAAACCATTTTCATTCAACTCTCAATTTGTTTGCCTTATTTACAAAGAATTTTTTTGTATAACAACTTGTAAAGTTAATTAATTTTCTGGTTAAATTTAATACAATTAGAAGCACATTTCCCAATTTTTCACTCATTGATTTTGCAATAACAATAAAACAATCTAAGAGTATTTTGTATGCAGTAAAAAATAAAATAACACTGTGCTCTGTTCAGATTAATCTGCTATTTAATAGATTCTCTTTAATCTTGCTTCAAAAACAGTATTAATTCCATTTCTGAATAATAAAAAAATGCCAGTATTCTATATTCAACAGTTGAAGATGTTACTGAATGAAAGCAATTAAGTTCTGTTATTTTTTGCAACTTCACAATTTAAATCAATACAGACAGTTTTTAGAATAAATATTAATTCTTGATGTCAAATTTACTCTACTTAAATTTTTTTTAATACTCCTGTTGTCAAGAAATTACATGATTTTAGAGTTTAATGAAAAAAATTAAGCATTTAACTAGTTACACAATACTTACTTATAACAGGGGATTTAAAACCTAATGTGAAACTGAATATTTATAAAACAATTATATACTGTAAAAATGTTTTTTTATGCATATTTAAAAAGAGTTTATTTATTTGGGTTGGGATAAAATGTCAGAAAAAGAAACATTTTGAATAACTAAAGAAAAAATTATAACCAATATTTTTTTGTTTTGGTTTTCATCCAATAATACTGAAAATTTTCAAAAATATTCAGTATTTGATTTGATCAGAACCTATAAATTTGCAGAAATATATACTTGGGTAAAAGTAAACTCCTTTTTGGAGTTATTAATAAAAATCTATAAAAGTTACTATTTTCACATGCATTATCAATAAAAGAAAGGACTGATCTTTCTAATTTGTAATCAAATCACTGCTTCAATAGATCATTAAAAATTAACAAAGACATGAATAGAATTAGAATAAAGAGTTAACAAAAAGCAAAAAAATAATTAAAAAAAAGTGTTTTACTTCATTAAAGAAAAAACAAAAAATAAAAAATAAAACAAATCTAAGAAACAAGCAAATAGTTTGTAAATGAGCATTCAATATATTCATGCCTAACACTGCTGGTTTTTCTATCTGGCCAGATCATAACTGCAAAGATGGAAGGGGGACAGCAATAGATGAATAGTCATGTGGAATTAAAGATGAAGCAAAACAAAAGAATGTTTGAAAGAGAAAATGGCAAGAGCAAGGATTGAAAGTGAACAGCAAGCAAGACTTATTAGTATTCAGTACATTTCAGAACAGGAACAGTCAATGTTGGATTAAATCAGGAGGTAATAAGTAAAAAAGAAAAGAAAAAAAAAGAACAAGGACATCAACTAAATTTAGCAAAGCACAGAACCTACAAAAAAAAACAGAGGAAAGGAAAACATCCACATAAAAATAATATATCTATAAAAAAATTTGATTAAAAACAATATGATTGCATACATTAAGACTTTATAGACATGAATGGATTAAAACAGTAACCATTACTTTCTCTACTGCAGTTGGCTATAAAAATTTATATTCTCTTATTTTCAGTCATAAATCACTTAGGTTCTCTAGAACGTAAATGCTTTATGAAAATACTGGAAAATGTGCCAAAGAGATAATCTCAAAAATACAGTTTAAAATATCAAACAAAGTAAATAAAGATACCATCATGACTATGTCAACACAGTATAGCTTTAAAATGTGTGGATTTATGTGACCTTTTAGTTAATTACTGGACTAACACATTATTATATATTAAAAAAGATAAAATGTGAAGACCTGCTTCTAATTTAGGATCCTTAACTGGTAATATATACATTGAATGACATAATAGACAAAGTCCTTAAATATTTTTGAAAAACAAAAATTTAATTTGAATTTTTTTTTTTTTTTACATGCTTTGTCCTTTCAGTATGTAGGCAATTGTGGCTCTTCACAAATTCTTCCATTAACTGTGAACTGCTAAGACTTTTTGGAAAAGATAATTGTGTAGTTTCCTGCTGCCTTGTCCTTGGTTTAGAATTCAGTTTTCCTTTCCTTAGATTGGTTGCCACCTGATGTTAGAAAGCTCAGTCTTATGCTATTTAACCCATAGCTAAAGGGAGAAGAAATGAATCCACACCATTCCCAAAAGCATGTATGAAAGTAAATGCAACAAGCTAGGGTGGAATTTGAATTCAACTTACTGAATCTCGTTTCTACACTAATAACTGTTATACATCCACTCATTTCTGATATACATCTGAATTATTGTTTTCTCTAAAACTCCAACACAAAATTTGTTTCAGAATTATTAGTTAATTTAGAAAATATTTATATCTGAGTCAATAACTTTAGTACTGCAACAATAATAAAAAATTACTTTAATACAAGTTTAAACATGAATATTTTAGCATTTTATTGAATGAATCATAATAAAAGATTCAATTGTTCAAGAAATAATTGTTTAGTTGGATGCTTTTTCAAGTTTATAATGCAAATACAAAAATAAAAACTATTTTAGATATTTTTAAATTGTTTAAAAAAAAATCTACTACTATGATAATACAAAATGGATACAAAAAGCACAATAAAATACATGAGATTATATCATAGTAAAAGAAAGATTTGGAATGAACCACTTATTTTGTAAATGATAGTTAACTGTAAAAGATTATGTTTTTTATTGGGTAAATTTTGTTTTTGTTGTTAGATAGCAATAAGTACATTTAAAGAGATCAGTTGGTATTTTAACAGTGGCCATATTAACAGGCACTTTTCTTCTCAAAATTGTTATTGACACTAGCATTGAAGTTAGTAAAAAAATATTTTCAAAATATTATGCTTTATATTTAAACAAAGATAAAATATAGCTTAATTACCAAAAGAAAATTGTGCCGTTCATGAAGAAAGTACTGTTAAAATGGTTTACAAGGTTTCATGCAAGAGATTTCTTACTGAATGAGATTTCATGATCATGTAGACCAGCTGAGATTGATAAGAATCAAATTAAGACAACCAAGATAATCACCATTATATCCACACAAGAGATATTAAACATTCAAAAACAAATCAAGCATTGAAAATCATCTGCATCAACTTGGTTATGTTAGTCCCTTTGGTGAGTAGCTTCCATAGAAGTTAAGCAAACCCAATCTTCTAGACTATTTTCTGGTCTAATTTGTTACTTAAACTTCCCAAAAATGTTTAGTTTTTAAACAAATTTTGACAGGCAATAAAAGTGGGTACTTTACAACAGCATGAAACAAGATACTTTTGGTCAAGTAAAATGTAACACTACTGAGTATACCAAAAACTGGTCTTCATCCAAACAATGCGATGCCATGTATAGGGTTAGATTGGAAGATAATCCTATTATTACTTTTTTCAAAGAAGCAAACAATTTATATGACCAAGTAACTGCTCTTAATCAGAGCAAATGAAGGTGACAGCTGATGAACAGCACTCAGAATTAGTTAAAGAAAAAGGATACATATTCCATCAGAATAACATGAAACTGAATATTTCTTTGACAACCAGGAACAAATTGACAACTTGGCTGGAGAGTTTCCACTTATTTTATTTGCCAGATATTGCACTTTTACATTACTATACTGGTCTTTATAGAAATTGTTTGAAGTACATTTATTTCAATTTTATGAAAACTAAAAGTCACTTAGAGCAATTCTTTACTGAGAAAGATGGAATTATGAAACTGGAAGGAAGAGATTATGATGTTGCCAAAAGACAAGAATAAAATAGATTGTTTAATAAAATGCTGAAAATAAAAATAGCTTTAACTTAAACTTAATGAACCTTTTGGCTACCCATTAATAATACTCAAATGGTTATTGAACATTTGAATAATTATTCAAATAACTTAGCTCATTTTACTCTAAGAATATTTATTTAGCATTGGTGAAAAATATTTTAGTCTGTTGAGATGGGGGAATCAATAAAACCCAAATGTTAGCCAAGAAATTAAAGTATGCCTTCACCATCCATTGAAAAAAAAAATATCAAGATATATGCTGGATTGAGAGTTAAGCAAACATAGCAAAAGCCATTTCTTTAGTTGAGTGGAAGAGCATTTAGATAATGAGAATATAATGGTGAAGAGGGAATAAGGCATAGTAATAGTAGCTCACACAGAGTATATGCAGGTAGACACAAGTTCAGATGATGACCAGCAGTGGGGGGCAAAGAAGAATCAGCCTGACCCCTGGTGTACAACACTATTATCAGTGCGTACTTGGTGCAGCCCTACTAACCCTTTGTGCATGGTGGAGGAGACATCAATTCGCTGGTGGCGCAAATGACAACATTGGCTGCAGCCAACAAGCCGCTGAAGTCTGTTGGAAATATGAGCACAGGAAACATCATAGCAATGAAGCATGCAACACAACAAACAAGCTACATATGAACAGTAGCAAAAATCAAATGTTTATAAACAACATTAATAGCATCATGCAGTTAATGATAAAATTATAAGTTACAGCCTTTATAAATGTCATCCATTTTAATATTTACAAAAATAAAATTATATTCTAAAATATTTTCTTTAATACTATCTTTAATACTATCTTTAACGCAAACTTACATAAATTCAATTGTTTTACTTTACTATAAGAATTTTTACCAAATTTTTTTTTTAATGAACAATTAATTAAAGAAATTTACTCATATCTGAATGGAATGTTATTTGTATACATATTATGCTAAGAAATTTTGTCGAAGGCAGGATGATAAAATAAACTTACTGATTTATACACTATTCGTGTCAGATCCTCATGACAAAAGAAATACATTTATGAATAAACCATGCAATTAATAAACATTTATTAGCATGCATAATTATTAAATGTACACTAAATATACACAACTTCAAATGGAAAACACTGCATTCCTTTAAATTCTAATTTTAAGAGAATTAATAAGAACAAAAAAGATATTCAGTAAAGAAATTAATATAATCCTAACATAATACTAACAGTATAAATATAAATGTATATAACTATATTCTTATAAAAAATAAGATTGCCAAAGTTTAACCTGGAGTATTATTAAAATAGGTGAATAATTCTTATTTTTTGATTCATAATGTTGACTGAACTTAAACACATTTTAAATTCAATAACAAGCATTCAATCAATTAACACTTAATAAAGCTTTAATCATGTGTATTGCCAAAAGGGCAACATACCTAAGATAATTATGCAAGAAACAAAAAGGACAAACACAAAGAAGCAAACACAGATGTTTGCAAACACAAAAATGAGGCAAGCTAATTTATAACTTCAGTTATAAATTACATTTTCCTGTAACCTCCATGACTAATCATGTATAAAAGAGCAACAAAATTTAACATAGAAAAGTAGATTCAGAAATCAAATTATGCAAAGCTTTTATCAAATAATATACAAAATTAATGACACAAAGTAAAAGCAATAAAAGAACCGGAGTACAAGCAAGAAAATATCTAATATAATTTAATATCTTATTTTAACCAAATGTCTCTATAAAATGCAGTAAAAAAAGAAAAAAAGAAAAAAAAAAGCTATATCTTTCAATGAAGGTGACTGGTAACAATAATCTATTACAAAAATAGAAGTATTTGAAAAATTGAGAAAAAAATTAAGCTAATAAGCTTACTCAAAGATTTAGAACTTTATTTGAATTCAGATTTAATATTTATTGATTTGTATAGAAAGAATAACATATGACAAAAATCAAATGATATTCAGAGTAACAGAAATTACATGTCCTGATATAACCCATACTAACTTTCTAGAAATAGCAATGAATATTCAGCAAATTTTAACCTTCATACCCACAAAAAAAAAAAAATGGTGTATCAAAAGGACAGTTTTTCCCCCTGACACTGCTTTTATGATATACTACCTGAGTAATGTTCATTATTTTAAAAAGCTATGCTTAGAATTTTAAAACTCAAAGTGGATTTTTTTTATTCTTGAAAATTGACAGCAAAAATATTTAACAGTATTTACTTAGTAGGTAGTTTATATACAATTTTATATTTACATGGTTATAAAAATATGTGAACTGAAATAAATGTGGAAAAAATTTTTATTCATAATTTTTTCTAAATTTACAAAACAAAAATATGCAAACCAACTAATGAAATATTATTTACCATTTCATAAAGAAATATGAAAGAATTTTTTTATTCATATTTCTTTGATTTGCTCTCATCACAAATTCACAAAAATAGTTTGAGAACAGCTCTTCCCCTGAATCAAGCATTCTTTTAATTTTAGATTTGATTGATTTTTCAAAGGCTTATCAACCCTTTCCAGAAAATACTTTTTAAATTGTAAGAGTTTTTTTTTTTAGATAAAAATGATTTAGTGAGATAAGTACTAGTTAATCCATAGCTGGGAGAAAAAGAGGTTGCTTCATACCCTTCCTAAGGGTATGAAGTGAATATACCTAAGTTAATACATAAGTGAATATACCTAACTGGAATTGGAACTCTGCTCTCTGATTAAACATTTTTAAGCCATTATCCATTACACCACCTGCACATCCAAATTTACAGCCCCTGGTATTCCCAAGCAGTCACCCATCTAAATACTGACCAGGCTTGGTGTTGCTTAACTTTGGCAATTGCACAGGAACTATAGTTTTCTTTGTTATTACAAAATGTCAATTTTACCAGATCAAGATCATAAAATAAATTGGAAAATTAAAACATGTAATCTTGGATATAAAATAATCTGAAAAAAAATTAAAAAAATGTATGTTTGGAAAAAAATCATGTTAAATTTTCTTGTTCTATAGTTCATAGATATTTTTATAAGTTTATGAATAAAAAGATTTGTTTTCATATTTATTTCTTTTGGTAAATAATAGATATTGCATTGTAGTTGATTTATATTTTTTAAAAATCTTGTAAATATACAATCTGGTAACTAAATAGTGTTTAATATTTTTGTTGTTATTAAAATTCTAAATAGCTTTCTAAAACAATAAATATTGCCCAAGGAGTCAAACAAGTATACAGCAATAGCAGGGTCAAGAGAAAACTCCTTTTTGAAACATTTGAGGGAGGGGAAATGAAAGTTAAACTGCCAAATATTCACAGAAATCAATAAACTATCTTAGAAAGCAATTTTTAAGAAAAAAAAAAGTTATAAAGCTAAAGATAATCAAATTGATTAGGAACTGATCAAAATGACTGAAACAAAAAGTTACATCAGGTTATTTATTAAAAGCAAAATACAACTATAGAAAACTCACCTTATTTGTTCCAGCAAGCTTTCGCCTTCACTGACCGTACTTATAGCTGCCTCAATGGTTGTCTCCCTTTGTTCATTGAACTGAGCAACTAAATGCTCAGCTCCTTCTACAGAGTCTGCAATATCAGAACTTTGTAATTCTTGTTGCAATTCTTCAAGCCACGATGTTAACTGGAAAAAAAAAAGATATATAGATAGATATAATAATAATAAAAAAAAACAATGAGAAAAATTTCTCAGTTAACAATAAGAAACACTTATTATAAAACAACTTTAATGAAGTAGTTATCAATTTTTAAAAACATTTTAATGAGCAGTTTCTTTGTAAAAAAAAAATTTGTTAAATAATGCAATGCATGTCTTCAAGCCCCAACTACATATATTCTAAGTCTCACTGTTATGTCATTGAACTAGTTAGATGCAACCACCACTTCTACTTCAACTTTTTCTTTTCTTACAAAACCTGTGGAACTCCCTTCTGATTTCTTACTTCCTTAATAACTACACTCTTCAAAAATTTAAATGAACATCAATCAACATCTTCTGACCTCTTGAACCCTCTCCCCTATTTTTACTTTTTTGTTCTTTCCGCAATCCCCTCTATTCTCAGTCTTCTCGTTCTTTTTCACTCCCTGTAACTCCCTATGTTCTAGTGGCATTACCACATTCCTTGGGTTGAAAGCATTTTTAAAAAATGTTTGGAAAAATAGATTAAATCATTTACAACTTTATTAAGAATCATTTCTGTCATCTTTTTTGTTTTTGGCTCAGGTTTCTTGGAATTAATGATTTTGGAACAAATAGCAAAAAACAAAACTCAATACACACACACTTTACGCAGACAGACTTAGGATATTTTTAAGTGTCATTTACCTTCAGGTCATATGATATTATAAGCTCACCACAGATTCATTCTATGACTTGCCATACCTTCTTGGGAAAGGACAATAGTATGAATGCAAAAAGCAATACACTAGAAAGGAACATGAATTTGGTTAACGATTTCATTTTCGTGATAATATCAATTTCCTTATTTACACACTAATATGCCTAGTATGTTTTGTATTTAAGTGTATTATAATAGAAATAAAACAATTGTATAATCTAAAAACATTCACTAGACTATTTTCATTAAAAAAAATATTACTTAAATATATCTAATCCCATGACAGTTATGTAGAACATTTTTGTCTTAATCACCAAAGTCAAAAGACTTACCCATAACACTGATACAGCATGATTTTAATGTCACAAGAGAAATCATCATTAAATTAACTAAGATAACTTATTTCTTTGCCAAATATAAAGTAATATTTTTTCTTAATAGTAATGCATATTCTTTGGACAATTTTTTCTAAAGTCAATAATGAAAAACGTTAGTAAAGTTATCAAAGAAAATTATCTTTGCTAATATTATTATTAGCAGGAGAGGTTACTGAAAACTTCTTGGTCCAACTTGGTTCCCAAAATCAGTATTTCAATAAGCAAAGATCAAAATACTGACTTTGGAAAGTAGCTTGGGTCAAGAACTTTTCAGGACACATTTGTATATAATTTTATTATCAGTAATAGTTTTATCATTGAAGTATTATATTTGAAATAATAAATTAAAATCAACAGCATCAAACTGATATTCAAATCTCACATTGCTTATCCAATTAATTTTTTCCTTGTTAATTCACAATGCAACAAAATCTACATGCTTAAAATTAATTGCAATCTCAAATTGCTTCTTTTTATGTGTTGTGTCCCTTCAGGACATAGGCGATCATGGCTATCCACATCTTTCTATCCCTTATAGCTCTTTATACCTTTTGTTTTAGTATTTCTTCCAAACCATGCTTTACCATACACTTGCTCAAGCCCATCAAATATGTCACATGCTGTTTCCCCACATCTCTCTTTCCCTCTATCCATCCTGTGAGTGTCAGATTTTCCAAACCTTCCTTCCTCAGTATGTCCCAGAAACTTCAGCTGTCACTTCCTGATGTTAAGTATAAGTTTTCTTTTCGCTTCCATTCTCTCCGAAACCTTGCTGTTGGTCACATGTTCAATCTATGGTATCCTAAAACCCTTCTGTAGAACCACATTTCTGTTACTTAGAGTCTCTCCTACATCTATGAGGATATTATCCAGCAGTCACTGCCATAGAGGAAGACAGATATCACACAACAGTCTAGTACTATTTTTTTTTTTTTTTTTTGCTTCCAAACAATTTTCCTCTCTCTTAATACTCTACTCAGCTTTTAGAATGCATCCTTGGCTATCCCAATACACCTTTGGATCTGTCTCTCACTTTCCATCTTCTGTTAGAACACTCCCTGGTATTTAAAATTCTGTATCTATTTGATTTTAGTATCGCCAACCTGTAATTGATATTCTGGGCTCCTCTTTTTGCTGATGATCATGCATTCAGTTTTCTTGTAGTTTATGCTTATTCCTTTCTTCTCACTTTTCTTCGTGACCTAGGAGGTCTTGCAGTTTCCTTTCCGTGTCTGCTATCAGCACTGTGTCATCTGCAATTTTTCATTGTTAAAATTGTGACTGCTAATGATGAATCTTAGCAGGACTTCTAGTTCTCTTAGCATTGCCTCACTGGATAGGTTGAATAAATCCTGTGAGAAGACACCCCTTTCTATTTTTGTATATCTGCTGATATCTTTCTCCAGCAATGGGTTAAATAGCAGAATATATTGGGTTCTACAGTCTTGGTTGGCAACCAGTCTACTGCAGAAAATAATAGCAACCTACTGTGGGAAAATTCTTTGCTTAGTCAGTCATGTCTCTTTCGAGACATGATCACCTGAGCGTGTATCATGTATGGCAATTAACTGACTGACTGAATCTTGCCCACACCCAAATCATCTAAGGCCATCTGGTCCTGCTGCTTTGTTTCTATTCAACTTCGGTTTTTAATATTTCAGGTCTGTCAGTATTTCTGTATATTGCCAGTTGCTCTCTTTTGTCATGGAAGAGATATCCAATATATTCATCACTGAAGTATTTTTTTTCTTTCTCTAATATGAGTATTCCCTCTTTGGATTTTATGCATCCTGTTTCTGAGCATATCTTTTGTCTGGTTAGTTCTCTTATTGTTTTATGCATATCTCCTTTATTCATCATCATCATTTATCCATCACACCCAGATGGTGCATAGGGCAGCAACTTTTTGCTGCTGTTTCTGTAACGAACTTTTTACAGGGCAGGGTTGTTAGCCTTGCATCCAACCCCCAAACGTGGAGAACCAGTGGACCATTCTTGGTCCTTACGTTTACAGCACCTGGTATTCCCAAATGGTCACCTATTTAAGTACTGACCAGGCTCGATGTTGCTTAACTTCGGTGATCAGCTGGGAACTGGTGTATTCAACACAATATAGCCATAGACTATCTCCTTTATTAGTCATGATCAATCCATTTGCTGTTGAGCCAATCACATTAGCCTGTCTGCATTTCTCCCTTATTTCCTTGTGTATAGTTTCCTGCATTCTATTCCATGTCTTGACATTGTTTTCTGTCTCCTTTGCATCCTGTTAAAAATCTTATTTGTGATCCACTCATTTTTCCTTCTATATAAGTTAAGCTTAATTTCATCTGACATAAGGACACGTGTGGAGCACCTCACAGAATCAAACTCAATTTAGTAATAAGTTAGAAAGACCAGTTTGCCAATAGGCAGTCAGATCAAAAATAAAACATTCTAAAACCAATAAATTCTGAATTTCTCTAATTAGAGATCAAATTATCTTACAAATTACTTCTACCATGACCAAATTATCCCTTAATTTTTGCTCTGTAAAGATAGTAATATAACAGTCAAAAAAATTTCTGATCATATCAAAAATTGTTTAAAATATAATTTATTTTTCAGTACATTATGCATAAAACAAATGCAAAATATTCACAAATCTCAGATTATAGTTATTTCCAATTAAATTTTGAACCTGATCATCAACCTTAATACAAAATAAACTATTAAAAGTTTAATACAATTTTGAATTAAAAGTAGAAAAAATGTAATAAGTATATTTTTATAGAAAGAATAGATTTATTAATAATCTAATAAAAGAAAATAGATTGAAAGCAGTTAAATATTTTTAAAATGTGGCAGATTGTTATACATTAACAACTCTAAATTTTAATCTAATCCATTTTGAAGTGCTATGACCAGATAAATTTCAATTCAAGAGACTCTTTAAAAAGGCATATCAAAATTTGAATCGTCAAAATAAAGTTATACAAGTGTAACAAAATATTATATAAGAAATAACATCAGATAGCTTTAAATACAAATAACTATAATAATTATAGAATCTGATATATTCATATTTTAATCTTAAAAAAGTTTATGAATTAATGTTTTTTTTATATTACCTGAGAACTTAATTTGATTAAAATTCAAATGATGCCCACAACTTTTTCAAATATTTTGTTATATATCTCAAAATAATTTTTTTTTTAAATGACTGAATAACTACTAACCTCATGAACATGTGTATAGAATGAGACTGTCATATCTAGGATAGCCCTCCTCCTCTCCAAAGCTGTGATAAAGTCATGCATACGTTCTTCAAGTTCTTGTGCTTCACTATAGATCTCTTTTGGATCGCATTCACCAGTTTGGGCTAATTCATCAGCAGCTGCTAATAGCTTGTCAGCATTTGTAATGGTATTCTGAAATAGATGAAAATTTCAATTTTGAATAAATATTCAGATATTAAATAACCATTAATTCATCCATTTAAAAAAAAAAATTACAAAGTTAAAATAAGTATTTGTTAGGAAAAAATATAATTTCTTAAAAACATAAAATGTAAAACTGACAAAAGAGCTGTTAAATAATATATATATATATATATATATATATATATATATAGTGTGTATTGTGTATTGATGCAGCAAATAATTTTCTAGACATATACTGCTAAATATAAGAGACAATGAATGTATTATGTTTAATCATGAGCCGTTCTAAACATTGTATTTTGGCTTTAATTTCAGTTGAAAATAAAGACAAAAATTCTCCAACATTTGGAACCAACTTAATAAAATTTATCCAAATGTTGGAGAATTTTTGCCTTTATTTTCAACTGAAATTAAAGCCAAATATGATGTTTAGAACAGCTCATGATTAAACATAATAGACATTCATTGTCTCTTATATTTAACAGTATATATTTAGAAAAAAAAAAAAATATATATATATATATATATAAATAAAAACAAATTTTTGCAAAAGAAAAAAATAAAATTAAACATTTTATCAAATAAGTAGCTGAAGTATTCCTTATGGCTGGATAAGAAGCAAAGAATGATAGCTAGTTATAATGACAGTAAAACTATTTCATTGTAATACTAGAACTAAGGAATAATCAAGTTATGTGTAAAGGCTGAATAGCTAGAGTTCCAAAAAGCACTACAATTAAAAAAAAAAAAAAAAAAAATCTTTAAAAAAAAAAAAACCCTGATAGCATCTTCCCCAGCTGATAATTTAAAGAGAACACCAATATTTTTTTTTTAAATAATTGTTTCACCCCAAGCAAGGCAATACTGCTACTGGTGCACAGGGGGTTACAATGAAAGCAGATGGATGACAAAAAAAACAGTATAGGTGATGTTGTAGAAAGGATAAGAGAAAGGTGGGAGTCATGAAGATACAAGATGGCAAGTGACATTACATTTAAACTTTCAGAGATTGTAGCTATCAGGGAAGCAAGCATGGAGAAGACAATTCCAAAGGTGGGAAGTGCAAGGAAAGAAACTGCTGGAGTAGAATTCGCAATTACATTTGCCTGCTTTGACAGTAAAATGGTGAGACCTAGTTGCCAATCTAGTAGTACAGATAAATTGATGGGGGCAGGGCACAAGGGCAAAAGCTGTGAAAATACTTGTAAAAATAACAGAAGGAAGCCACATTCCATTGTGAGAAAGTGGCTGAAAGTGAGCAGCCAAATCAGGACCGATTACAGTGCAGATCCCCCTTTGGATTTTGTCAAGAACCTTGAGATGAATAGCAGGAGCATCTGACCAGATATGGCAACAATATTCAATGCACAAATGAATGGTAGGTAGATTTATAAATGTGCCAGATGTATTTTGACTAGAAAAACTTCTTGGATTGGCATAGTGACCCAACCTTCTAAGCAGTAGCTGTAGTTATTTATTCAATGTATAAACTGTTTATTGCTCCTGTATACATCACATTTAGATTACTAAGGAACCAATTAGATCATTAGTACAAGTAAAGCATAACTGTATATTTTTCATTGTAGTTGGAAATTCTGCTTAATTGGAAAAGTATAATTTGATCTACATAACTTATGCCAAAACAAAAATTAAATGCAAAACTAAGAAATGTTTATTTTACAATTTCTGTTGTCTAATGAAAGAAATTACAGTCTTACAGGAACAGTTACAAACAATAGGTGTTATGGTGAAAGATAAATTCATATAAAAAAAAAGAAAAGAAAAAAGCAGTTGTCGAGCCTCCTTCCTCTATGAGAAAACTCACCAAGGTCCTATAAGCACTCCTACCAAATTTGAGAGTTATACCAAACAGTTTGGATGTATATGACAAACAAGCTCTTCTTTATAGGCAGCAATCCTTCATTTAACATGTTCTATTAAATAGAACTGACAAAGAATGTCTTTTGAACCAATTCTTGATATTTCTTCTGCTGTAGCAAAAATATATGTGAGGCCACATTATGTCTATGAAATAGAATTTATCAAATGACAAGTATAATTACAATTTATAGTCATTTCAAACTTTAAATGAAAGCAGTAGAAACACCACACTAGCTATTTCTGAAAATGATCAATTAACCAAAAGAAATTCTTTAAAATGTGTAAGAACTATAGAATCCAATATTCTGCAAACAATGTTAGGAACCAGGAAAAGAGATTTTAATTGTCAACTAAAATAGTAAATAAAAAGATATAAGAAAAAGAAAAAAAAGCAAATTAATATTAAATATTTTCATTAGAGATGATCCCAAAATAGTGCCACCCCTAGTAACAGAAAGACCAAGATTTACAATTTTTTATAGGCGAGATAAATATACATCAATAATATGTATATAAGTAACATGCAGGCTTATATTCTCAAATTCAAAAACAATTTGTCAATTTCCTTTTGTCAATATTAATCTACTTAATTCTTTGAAATTATATTTTTCAAGATCTAGAGAAACACTGATTGTCAATAACAGTACATACATTGTTTTACACACATTTTTAATAAACAACATATACTTTCAAGCTGCAAAGTTAAACAGGATAATTGCTAATTTAGAACAATCTACTAATAGTTAATTTATAAGTAAAGAATTACAATGTAATGAACATGTAAAAATGTGAAAACTAGATGTGTGCCCTCAAAGTTAAGTAAAGCCAATATTTATTTGCTAAAAAAACAAAAACAAAAAGAACTCTTATACAAAATCAGCTAAGCACAGAATCTGTACAAGGCCACAGAATATATAAAAGAAATGTTTTTTCTATGAAATGGCTCTGAAACAGAGCACAATCTGTGACATCATAGCAGATTATTGTTCTTTTTCGAAATATGTTTTGATCCTCACTAACCTTCCTGTTCCCCATCACTGTCACATTACACACATAGCAAGATAAACATAAAATATATGCTAGGTATCTGACTGCTTAATATAAAAGTGTTGTTTGATAATAGCTACCACACTGTACAGTACAGTAAAAGCAAAATGGGTATTTCAGTAGAAAGTATAGGTCATTCAAAGGTTAATAAATTTCTTATTCTTACAGCACTAATATTTCAGAGGTTAAATAATTATAAAAACAAAAAACAAAAAAAAAAAACATTTACAATAGTGTGTAAAAACAGTGAAAGCTAAGATAAAAATTAACAGCATAGAAGGAGTTTGGTATTCATGAAAGTAATTTGCTGCAATAAACTAACTTCATTAGCAGTGAAATACAGTCAACTAGCCAAGTCAAATTATGATTCATCAATGGAAGAACTTTAATCAGCCTGTAACCAATCTCAGATTTCAGAGTGCATTCACCCATTCGCCCACTCTTCTCTGCAAAGAGCAAGCCTTATTAAAAAAGACGTGAAATGAAAGAAAGATTGAGCCATGGATTTTACTCATTCTAAAAGGAAGTGATGCATTATCAGGCATAAATGATCCATTTTAAGGATCTTTCAAAGGATCAATATGAAGAGATGGCTGACAAGACAGATGAAGAGGAATTACCATGAAACATCAAAAATCTTTGCAGGTTAAAGCTATCTGCTATAACAATATTTTAAAAGTTACATAAGATTCTGAGCATTAAACTATAGTTGATCAATAATATTTAATAAAACCTGAAAAGATGTAAAATTAGAAAAGATACATTAGAATATGTGACAATTGGATTGGTAGTTGAGGGTGCAATAACAGAAAAAATGCATCTTGCCATAAATATATTTCACTGTTTTTTTGGGGGTTTTTTTTTGTTTAAATTTGGTAATATTAGATAAATATGCTAATTTTAATTTGAGGATTTCACTGCATTTCTAAGTGAAAAAGGTATAATTTCGTACACCATTTTTTCCAAGAATTAAAACTTACTGCTACATTTTACAGTTAATAGCAAACAGGAATCATTCCTCAGCAAAACGGGACAAATTATAGCAAAGAGAAAACCAAAAACTCAATTCTTATTTATACAAAACAAAACATAGCCAATAAATTTCACTTTAAAAATTTAAATCAATAAAAAGATTAATAAAGTAGAACTTATGGGATAATTACTGAAAACACAATATATTCAATAATAAATAATCCTAGATTAAAAAGAAAAATTTAATGTCAGTTTTTAGAAACATTTAGCAATCAGCTAAATCAGAATTTTTAAACTTTTTTTTTGGAAACAGGATCATAATCAAATATGAAGATCAATTAGAAAAGTACCATGTAATTAATCAATTTTTGAAACAAACATTACGACAGATTTCAGAATTAGGAGATTATTGTCAGACCAAAGAGTAAATGATGAAACATGAAGCTGCATGATCAAGTTAAATTTTGGTTCAATATCTCTAGCACAAGAGAATACTGAATGTTCTCACCTTGACCAAGATCTTCAAAAATAGATACAAATGCAAAGAAAAAACAGACAAAAAAGAAAAATAAATAAATTTTGATATTTTGTCAGATTTGGAGAAGTGGATTGATCCAAGAATTTTTTTCAGTAACCCCCCCCTCCCCCAAACAAGATAAAAAATATATAAATAACAGATGTACAAGTAAAATCTGCCACAAAATAATTTTTTAATAAATAATTCTGTCTATAACCACAAAAATTAAAAGAACTATCATTAACTTTTACTGAGAATTAAAGGTTATCAAATACAAATTTGAATGTACTGCATTTTCTGATTGTTTAACGAAGTATATTTAGGAAAAAAATTTGGGCTATTTCTATTTCAATGAAACAAAAGTATCATGGTTAGTCAATTTACTTTAATAGCAGATAATCTTCAACATTAATTTTAGGAGCTTAAAATTCCTATACTACTCATTATATATATATATAAAAAATGATTCTTAGGTATTCAATTGAGAAAAATAAAAATGATCCATATATATTAGATGAGTTTTATTTATCTACATCTTTATTACATTAAATAAGATATACTAACAAGACATTTTTAAATGATCAATTTATTTTTAAATTTAATGAAGCAAATTTAAATTCTAAAAGCATGAGAAATATTTGAAACACGACTGAATTAACTAGAGACATCTATTATAATGATTAGCAGGCTTTCTTGCAAATCATTACTTGTAAGTTCAATTCTCACTAGATGCTCTATACTTGTGGCTTTGTACTAAACTAGGTTATGCTATGCAGAATCTAGACAGTTCTTTTTACCATTTTACCAAGAGGCATTTGCTAGTTATTAGTTACAAGTACAACTGTGAACAGGTTTCAGTAGGGATAATGGGTAATTGGTTCAGTTTAATTAAAGTGCAACAGTATACTTTACATTATGAAAAGGTCAGGCAGGTTGTGAGTATTATTTTCCTTTGTTTTACCATTGTCTTGAATTTTTCTCTGGTCCTGCCAGAGTGCATTAATCATTTATGGCCTGAGTAATAATAAACAGAGTAGCACAGCTCCAGGGGTTCTATAATCACAATCAGCACAATCCTGTTAGAAGGAGTAGAGTCCCTGTCTTAGTCATGCCAAAAGGAAATGCCAAGGGACATGAAGCAATTTATGAATGTATCTCAATGTAAACATAGGAAACCTCACATTAATTGAGATCATGTACTGAATAAGCCATCATAGATGGGCAGGAGTAGGTAATGCTTTCATATTTTCTGACCATATTCAGTGCATTGTTAGGAAGGCAATAAAAGAAATAGATAAATACTTTTAAAAATACTTAATGGTAAAAAGGATGAAAATAGGCAACAGGATCTTATAAATAAGTAGCTAACATAAAACCTAGATAAAGAGAAAACTGAGCCATAGTAATAAACATTGGGAAGAGTACATAATGATTTAGAGAGAAGGGATTGTTCTTCCAATTTTAACACAATTTATTGTCAGTCTTTTTAAGCTAAACATTGCTTAAGAGATTTAACAATTGGTAAAATTCCTTCTGAAGGCAGTCAGAAAATCAAGTATCTGAAACATAAGAGGAGGAAAAAGACAACAAAAATGAAGAGAGAAATAAAAAATTGTGAAGATTAATAATTAAATATATCAAGAGAGAAATTAAAAAGAAAAAATGATGATTTAAAAATTATGAAGTGAATGTTAAAGATGTTTTTTAATTGTAAAAGTAAATTTCATTAAAAAGGTTCAGCAATCATTAATAATTTTTATCAGCTCTAATCTTATGACACATAACACAAAATTATTTGATTAAATAAAAATGTCAGATTAAAAGCTGAGGATAATTCTGTGGAGTCATCCTGATGGATCTATAAGCTTCTCAGAATCAAAAGAGCAGTTACATCTTTTTTCTTTTTAATCATAAATTTAAAAAGTAAGAAAAAAAAATATATGCAAATGTCACTTAAAAGTTTATCGTGGTTTCTTTTCACTATACATTTCAACCAGCAATATCTTTAATCAAGCCACACCAAAATTACCTCAACAATACAGTTTATTTCAAAGCAATGCTATAAAAATTAATTATTGACTTGATAACTTAGTTTACAATTTAAACAACATTTATTAGTTGTAGGGAGGTGAATAAGCATCTGATCAGCATTAATTGGGTTAATTGAGTAGGGGATCTAATGTTGAACCAAAGCTTCCCATGATTCTAATTATAAAACAACATTGATGACACCCACCCCAGAGCATTGGAAAAGTGTATTTTGTAATTTTCATGTATTTGATATTATGCTGCAATTATTTGCAAATATTAAACATAATTACAGAAAGAAAAAATTATGCTCAGAATTAATGAGAAAGATTCCCTATATGCAGTTTCATATAGGGAAAATAGGCTAATACAACTAAAAGACAAAGAGAACCAATATTATTTGAAAATTAAGTTTAATTGACTGAAATTTAATTGACTGAAGTTTAAAAATGTTCTTTATTTTTATTCCTTGCTAGAATGATTATCTATTAAATTATATTGGACTATAAAAACTTCAAATTGTTAGCAATAAAAAAAATCTAAGGAATGTGAAGTTGACAGGAAAAAAAATATTGCCTCTTTCACATTAATTTTATAACAAGTGAAATTACAGTGTAGTATCATTAAACAGACAGAAAATTTGTATTTACTTAATGATCAGGGAGGAAAATAACAGAATCTTAAACTTTAGATTGTTTAAAGCAAGGGAATGGAAGAAAAGATAACTCAAAGTAGCTAATATGCTTTAGCCAAATAGAGAAAACACACAAAGAAACTTTAGGGCCATAATTACCATTTTTCTCTTCCTCTCTTAGTCACTACTAATATTAGAATAAAAAAAAAGTTTATCTTTCTTTAGTTTTACCATACTGTCAATACTTGTCTACATAAAATTAGGTAATTAATAACATAACATCTAACACATATCAAACAAAGATTAACTTCTTGTTAAACCCAGGTACTTAAGATCTAGGTTCATTTTATCTGTTTTGTATTAAAAAATATATTTTATATAAAAGCAATATAAATAATTTTAACACAAGTTGTTAAAAATTACCCAAAGAAGAAATATCTATAAATAAATTACAATTAAACTACCATCAATAATCAAATGCTGTACATTTAACTTATCCAAAAGAGATCTGAAAGGAATTTTGATGAAGTACTACAAGTAAAACAAAAACACTTTATCCACTAAAATAAACTAAAATGTGGTCACAGAATAACAAATTAATATCAAACTTAAGACATGGGAAAAGTTGCTGTCTTTTTAAAAGGTGATTATTATAAAAAAAATAATTAAAAAAATTAAAAATGTAACAGAAAAAGTTAAAATATTAAAATGCGATTTTACTGCATCATTTACTTCACACTGAGAGTAATATGCAAGTATCAGATAAAATAGTCACACACACACACACACTTCCTTCTTAGCAAAAGTTCTCAAATTAAATCTTTTTTGTATGAGGGATCTAAAACAACATATACAAAAATTATTTTCATCAATTTCAAGTTCAGTAAAGGTAAATGAAAATAAAAATTTATACATAAACATAAAAAAGCTAAAGATGAGAGAATTAACCTCCAAATCTGAATAAGTGTTTTTATATGAACAATTTAATTTTATAATTAGTAATTATTGTTTCTTCAGTCTTAAATGTAATAGTACCAAGGAAAATTTGTATTATCACCAACAGGTTCAAAATAAAATAAAAAATTAATAAAATGAAATAATTTAAACAAACAAGTTTTGTGGAAATTTAACAATTAAGATCAATATCAATCTGTAACTTTCTATTAATTAAATTTTAAACAAAAACTACATTTAAAAGATAAAAATAGAGAAAATTGAAAACCTCTAATTCATCTTTTAAGCTTATATAAATAACAATAGATTTAACATGTAAAGATGTCATCTCAAACTAGGTTAAACTTAATGTCCATTAAAATTATTAACTAGCTAATTTAGTATAATAAACTTTGCAAATTGAAAGTACAACATGAACATTAGAGCTAATGAAAAAACAAAAATAGACAATTTGTAAATAAGCCCAACTTTATAACAGAGCTTATCTTTTACATATAGATTTATCATTGAAAAATTAAATATCTTTATAAAATTATATTTCTGCATTTTGAAAACACTAACATATCTACCTAAAATCAATCTTCAATTAAAAATACCAAATATTATATCCTAAAATTTTTTAAAAGTTTGCTATGGGTATGAAAAATAGCTTAATATAGATTAACATTAAAATCTAAATATGTTTCTAATACTGAGAAAGAAAAAAAGAATAGATGCAAAAATATTCTAGAATACTAGAAATTAGAATATGATATTAATACAGTAAAGAAAGAAATTAGTAACAATTTTAGTACCATTTCATGTTAACCAAAAAAATACTGTTTCTGTTTCAAAGTGTAAATACATAGAGCAAGCTTGATAGGACAAAATCTCAACTGTTTGCTAACATGACAATTTTCTCTTCAGCTAAAAGATTCAAATAGGGAATGATTCTCAAATCCAGGAATTTATGCTTCATGCTTCTTACACAACTGTTCTCATTTTCCTTTCTGTTCAATCCTGCAAACATGCATCACTCATTTGAGTTGCATAGCAGTGTATCTTACAAATAAAACGGCAGAGCAATGTTACTTTGATTATTCTGTTAGTCATTCTAAACAATATTCTAGACAAGTGTTTACTATAGACATCTGATGATAGAAAAGCAGTTGCAAAATGTAATCAGACTCAAAAACTGAATCAGTCAAGATAACATTCCTCCATGAAAATTTGAGGAATGATGAATAACTTATTAATTTCATATTAACAAGGCCAAAATTTATAGTTATTTTCTGAAGAAATTATTTCTTTTTGAGATTTCAATTATAGGCATGAATTACTTGATAAATATTTATAAACTAATGGTTTCATTTTTTATTTCAAATAAAATAGAATAAAATAAATCCAAACCAAATGTAACATAATGAAAGAAGTACATTTAAAGTTATTTTAAAAGTGAGACACTTTTTAAAAAATTCATAATATGGAGGAAAATATTTGAAAAACAAAGAACCAAATCAGGATATAAATCATTTTTAAACAAACTATTTTTATATTTACAAAATGAACATTTCTTATAAATTTTTTTATATGTTAATATGTATATCAAAATGAAGCAAGTACAATATACATAGACAGAGCATTTGATTTTGTTGATGACAGACGTGACATTTTAACAAGTTTTCTTAATTTCTTTCATGAAAATGATCTGATTTGTTTTACAGCATATCAATCTCAATGGTTTATTTGATGCTGACAAGTTCATGAAAAATGTAATAAATGAAAACACTAATATGACCGGTAAGAAAAATAAACAAAATAAATGTTAAAGGCTAGATTATTGTTTGCTTGGCTAACTCCTGAACTTTTCAATTAAGAAAACGTTTTATGTTAAATCATTCTAGTCTTTAAAAATCAAAACACAATCAGATGAAAGAAAACTTAAAAGCATAAATAATAGAATTTCTTCTAAGTGGGAGAAATTACCTAAAAGTTGTTAAAAATAGATTTTAGTAATGTAAGGGGTATGCAGGAAAGGAAATAGTTCAAATGCAATAGATGAGCCCTTGTTCCCTTAAAATTCCATGTCCCAGAAGAGTATGGACACAGAAACCTGTATCTAGAAACAAAGTAAAATAATGAAATACCTGTAATGACTGGTATAGATGAATAAAACAAAGCATTGTGTTGTGATGGCAACATGCACTGCCACTTTTAATCCAGATCCAGGCTTCTTTTTTATATGTACAAGTACTTTATTATTATTATTATTATTATTCATTCCTTGGCTTTGGAAAGTTTAACAATTTCTATAAAATGCTATAGAGTTACTTCTGTTTTCATCCTTCTTATCAAGCAATCATACCAAAGAAAGTATCAACAAAGAAATACGAAATATGCTTGAATATTCAGAAAGAAACAAAATGCATTTTGGAGATATGTCCATAAGTTTATCATATAGTAGTAAAGGCAAATACATGTCAGATAAGAGCAGCATGCTGCATGCTATCATAGGAAAGACAGAAAGAATAAGAATGTACAGAAGGTGGTGATGGTGGATATAATCAACTGAGACTGCAGCTCAAACTCTTTCTCAAAGAACTTCTCTAAATATCAATAGTCTGTTTCCACCTCCTCTACCCTTTTTAAGCTTAGTTGGGATTCATTGTCCTCATACTGTATTAATGTGTTGTCATTTTCTAGCAGCAGTAAAGGGGTAGTAGGAGTAATAGTAGGGATGGAATTTCCAAGGAAAAGTGGTGGGGTTGAGTAGAGTAGCAGTAGTCAGTGTCTGCATTCTAATTGCCACTATGACCATGCTCACCTGCCTAGTAATAACAGTGGTACAAGGATTAAAAAAGAAAAAAAGAAAAGAAAAAGAAAGTGCAGATATTTTTATGACATTTTTTGTTAATATCATCAAGTCATCTTAACAAAAATACATTTCATTGTTCTTAACACCAAAATGATGGTTTTGTTCCTTTTCACATAGCCATAACAAAAAGCAAAAAACAAGATAAAGTAAGGATGAAATTGAAAAGTATCCAATTTGCTATAAAACTGCTTACAATTTAGAAAAAAAAACTGCACATGTCCATAAATATAAAGATAAATATTGATAAATTAGTGTTCAGTGTCTACCAAAATATTCACCTTTCAATGACATTCAAAATTTAGTCTCTTTTGACAATTTGATTATTTTTTTTTTCTGATATTACAATTTCACTTCTAATGAATTAAGATATTATTTTTATCAAATATTTCTTGATTTAAAAAAAAATATAATTACTAAAACATTTCGCTTCTTAATTATAGTACAGCGTTTTATAACATGAATGTATCTACCATCCTAGTTTTATACTTAAAAAGTGTTCTAAATAGGAAAGTTCAATTTGAAAGAAGAAATCTGATATCTTCAATTATTGAATAGAATATTTGTTGCAAAATAATATTTCCATTGATCCTCTTGATTAATGTACATTTGCTATCAGCTGATTATCTATCAGCTGATAGCAAATGTACATTAATCAAGAGGATCAATGGAAATATTCCAAACTGCATTTGGGGGAGAAAAGTTAAAAACAAAAAAAAAATCATTCATTTTACTTGACAATTGGAAAAGTAAAATTTACTATAATGATTTTTTAAAAAATTTTTTATGCTAGCAAATTTTCTGAAAAATGTATGGCAGTAGTAGTTTAAGGAAGATGAAAAACTTATACCAAGAATCGTCTTTTTTGATGCAATGTTTTGAGAGAGAGAGAGAGAGAGAGAGAGACCACACAAGTTTCTGTTCTTTTCACACTAAACACCTTTTTTTTCTTTTTTTTCTTTTTACTATGTTTTGACTTTTTGTTCTTCACATAGATGAATTAACCACTTTTCCTTTTGGCTAGTCCTTCAATGTTTTAATACAATGAAATTATAGTTTTTTTTTGTTTTTTGTTTTTTGGCGAGAGTTTAAAAAGATTTATCACTTTAACCCTAAAATTCTGTTCCGACTCAGAAAATCAAAACTAAAGTTGAACCACTAATGAATAGGTAGAAAAAGCTACTTTACTTTCCTATCATTTAATCTAATTTGTCAGTGCACTCATTGCATAAACAAAATATTTAGTAATAAAATTTATGAAAAACGTTTTATTCTTAATACAATCAATATTTGCTATAATTATAGCTACATAAAATTTCTCATCCAATTATTTTATATAAATCAATAGTTAAAACAAAAATCATTTTAAATTAGTATAACTTCTTGTAAAATGAATGCCACATTTTTAAATTGTTTCTTTATTCTCTTGTCAGAAAAGACAAAATTTTATTAATTTTTCAGTATTGCGCATTTTCTAAAATGAGTGTTGAATTTAGTCAACATGTATGTCAATACCTACCTATTTAAAAAATACAAACATTTGTTTTTATTAAGAATTAAATACCTTAATTTGTATGCAATATTCAGTATTTTTATTTATATAACATTTTAATTGAACATATTGGCCACCAGTACAATCAAAAAATTATGAGTAAAAGCATCCAATTATTTAAAAAGAAAATGGCAATAATATAATCAATATTGCATTTACTTATAAGCTGAAATTTTTGTTTAAAATAAAATTCACTAATTGGTATGTGGCTTAACATCAACTGGTATAATTAAAGGTCTTCCTTGTTTTTGTTTTAGTAAACTATTTTATCAATGATACTAGTTAAAATAAATATTACTGCTAAAAACAAGGTATACCTTCTATTTTAAAATAACTGGTTAATCATTTTTAGTGATCATATTTTCATTCTAAGAAGAACTAAAAAACAAGTTCTTATGGAGTGCCACTTGTATTTTACACAAGAAGTGTAAATGGTAAAGATTAAATTTATACAAATTTTATTTAGTGCTGCTACTAAACCGGAAATATGTTAATTTTTTCTTCAATGTGTTTAGTAATTTTTGAGTAAATTAATACTCAAAGGGACAAGAATTTGTTTTAACATCAAGTCTGGCCTTATACCAGATTATTCTGTACCAAATAAGAAACAAATTCATTCTTTAGAATGAATTTGTTTCTTATTTGAAGGTATTGAAAAGTTTTTGGCTAGCCTACTTCTCAAAATCAATATTAAAATGCTTGGTCATTGTATGCAATATTCAGTATTTTTATTTATATAACATTTTAATTGAACATATTGGCCATATTCTTTGTACCTTGAAAACAGGCATCACTGATTCCTCAAAAATTTAAAGCAGTTAGAGAGAAAATTGATGGCAACTGTATTCTGGAATTAAAAAAATGTGCTGTTTGCGAACCTAGTCAGACAGTTAACACAATCAAATCGTTTGAAACATGGAACAGACTGAAAAAAACCCAGAAGACACCAGGACATTTGTGTAAAGATATCATTTTGCTATACCAATCTGCATACAGCCAACAGAACAAAATATTGGCTCAAATGATATAGTTAAGATGTTATGTAGCAAATTGATACAGTAAAGTATCTCCTTCAGATTAAAATAATTGGGCTCCTTGAACAATATTTATCCAAGAAGTGGGTGGTGTTTCTTTTTGTTTTTTTTTTAAACAGAGGTTCAGATGTGGCTCAAGTTGCTTAAGACCTCATTCTTTGAGGAGTGTATTTATGTGCTTGTGCACCAATGAGACAAGTATATCAATCTCATTGACAACTACACAGAAAAGTAACAAAGTAAAATTGGCAGCATTTGCTCAATGTTTTATTTGTATAGTAATAAACTTGTTCCATAAGTAAATGTTTCTACTTTTCTTTTTTAAGCTGTCTCCCATAATTATGATGTACAAAAACAAACCTTCATAAAAGGTTTACAGGAAATCTTCTATGTGCCTTGTCCTTTCAGGATGTAGATAATCATGGCTTTCCATGGTGGCTCTTAGCATGCTTTTTCCTGTTACACCATGCAATCCCTGTTCTGTCATCCACCTGCTCAGGTCCTTCAAATGTTATTCGCTGCTTTCCCATGTCTCTTTTTTCTCCACTATCTAGTCCTCCTTTCTCATTGCATGTCCCAGGAACTTTAGCAGTCTTTTCCTGATGCTCAATATTAATTTCCTTTTCATTTCCATCCTTTCCAAAACCTCATCATTGCTCACGTGCTCGATCCATGATATTCACACCATCCTTCTATAGAACCACATTTCATTTGCTTCAAGTCTTTCCTTCATCTTTGATGATATTACCCAGCTTTCACTGCCATATTGAAGAACAGACATCACACAGCAATCCAGTACACTTTTCTTTGTTTCTAGCAAAATTTTCCTGTCTCTTAATACTCTACTTAGCTTCTGGAATGCGTCCTTGCCATGCCAATTCACCTTCGGATCTCAGTGTCACACTTTCCGTCTTCTGTTAGAACACTTCCCAAGTACTTTAATTTTTGTACCTGCTTGATTTTAGTATCCCTGACTTGTAATTGGCATTTTGGGCTGCTCTTTTTGCTGATGACCATGCATTCGGTTTTCTTGCAGTTTATTTGTAGTCCTTTCTTGTCACTCTCTTCAGATATCTTCTGTAAGAAGTCTTGTAGTTTCCTTCTGTGTCTGCTATCAGCACTGTATCATCTGAGTACCTTATGCTGTTCAAACTGTGGCCTCCGATGATGAATCCTGGCATAACATCTAGGGTCCTCAGAACAGTCTTGCTGTAAATGAACGCACATCATATAAACAAAAGCATTAGATTGAGAGAGTTGAAATTTGGTACCCATGTTTTCAACCCCGAAAGGATTCAGTATAAAGCTCCTACAACACTTATGACAAAAAAAAAAGAAAAAAAAATTTAACATGCATTTCTCATAATATTTAGTTACCAACTAGAACAATATTTACATAATTATTAATTAATGCTAATATTTAATTATATATTTAGCTAATATAATAAATATAACAAATTTTGAATTAAAATTATACTTATATAATTTAAATAAAAGAAAGACATTCTTAAATAATTTTTCTGGAAAAGTTTTCCAAGAATACCTTGTATATATCGGTGATATATCTTTAGTATTTAAATATCTTCCTTTTCAAACAAAAGGAATTTTCACTGTAGTGATGAAAGTAAAATCTATTTTGCTCTTGCATAGGACATGTACTGGTTATACAAAAAAAATAAAACAATCATGATGAGGGATGATTTTATAATATATTTTTTGCTGAAGTATATTTGCAAATGTTTTTGTTTGTATACACAATATTTTTTATGGGAAATTTATATATAATTACCCAATTTTAATTTACGTTAAGAAAAAAAAAAGTAAAGGAAAGATGGTATCAGTATTCACTGAACACAAGATCAAACGGGTGGGGGGGTGGGGGGGTTACACACACGTTTCACCAGTTTTCAAAGTATAGAAAAAAATCTTAAATTTTTACCTGGGCTTTAACATCAAACAGACACTTAGTCTCAATGTGAAATAGTTAACTATTTCATCCAAAAGACAGGTTATTTCATAACTGCCTGAATAAAAATTAGTACCGATAGTAAGGTTATTAAAAAAAAAAAAAAAAAAAAACAACACACATGAAGAAAAAAAAATATATAAAAAATATAAGCAGTCAATTGCTGATAAGCCCTGAAGAGTGGATGGTTAGGTCCATCTACAAAACTCTGGAGTCGAGATGCTGAAGGTAACATCAATCAGCTAGTTGACAAACTTTTATATATATAATTTAGTAAAAATTATATAAATTACATCACTTCCTTCTTTTAAGAAAAATCTTAAACCATACTATTTATTCTTTTAGGTCAACAAAACTACAGTTTATTTCATTCACAAACTCAGAATAAGCAACTCAGGACAATAGGTAATTATTTACATATATTTAACACACATCAATGCTGTTTATTTTCTTTTAACAAAGTTTCTTATTTTTGTGTCAAGAATTCAAATAATAATCCGCAGCAACAGCAAAATGTAATAAAATTGCAGCAATGAACAAATAATGATCCTAAATATAGAATATAAATTTAGGAATTATGCTCACAACCTTCTTAAATTTTTGCTTTAGTAAATGAAAAGAAATATACAAATATACCAAAGAATTAGATAGTAATGAAGAGTAACATAGATATCTGGAAATTACACAGTATTACACTTTCATCCCAAGACCATTTGCTGTTCCATATTAGCAACTTGACATGCTCTCATATAGTAATAATATCAATTTACTTGACCAAAAAAGAATTTTGTCTATTCTAATGTATCATTCAAACAAGCCCATTGTCTTTGTTATGAAGTCAGTTCATCTAACTTCCAGCAACTTTTAATAAAGAAATATCTTTTCATATGAAATATTTTAGCAACTTTTTGCCTCACAAACTATTTATGTTAAAATGTTGGACATTAGCCTTAATTTTCTTTCTAGTTTTCTTTTTGTGTGTGTGTGTGGGGGGGGGGTGGGGGGGGGGTATATATAACAATTCCATTTTTTAATGTCAAGCAAGATAAGTTCTTAAATGTTAATCAAGGTTCTTTGTTAAGTGTATATAAGGAACCCATTATGCTAGCTTCTGTAATTGATGCTTTTCAACAATGTATGTAAAATGATCACTGTTCTGCAAACCAATTTATACATTAAGTTCAAATTTTTAAAAAGTTGAATAAATTTCAAGAGACACCTCTAAGATTGTTCATAAGATTACCAAAAAGATGTTAATAGATCAATATTTTATAAGAATTTTATTAAAACTTAATACAAAATACAGTGTGCAGGGGGGAATTTTCACTATTTTATATTTTTAACTTTTTTTAATCCTTTCTAACACACTCAAAATTTTGGCTCGTTGTTTTTGTCAACTGCACAGTATAGTAGCATCAATTGGGTACCATCTGTGAAAAAAAGAGCACCATAATACAATTCAATCCACCTGAACTTTTGAAACAGCAAGCTTAGCATTTTTGGCGGAAGCACTAATAAAAACATTTCAGAGTGGTTTCAGTGTCAATCTGAAGACTGTGCAGAGGATGTGGAACAAGTTAAATAATGTATCCAGTTATTATCATAATTTTTGGAGTGATCACTAGTGATGGCAACGTTATGCCTTCATTCATCTTCCCACACGGCCTCAGACTCAACACAGAGGCCTACATCAAGTGCCTTGAGGTGGTAGTGCTGCCTGAATCAAGAGGGTGACTGCTGGAAAGCCCTATATCTGGCAACAGGACTCTGCACCATCCCACACAAGCAGAAGAACCCAGTCATAGCTGACATACAATTTTTGTGACCACAACACTCCTTACATCTGGCCACCTAATTCCCCAGACTGCAACCTCCTTGATTATTATGTTTAGCAAGAGAACCACAAAACTCACAATACCAAAAATGAACTGAAGGCAAGAATTATAGCTGAATTCACCAACTTAAATAAAGAGACAGTCCAGAAGAGTTGTAAGAAATTTCGAAGTCATCTGGAGGCCGTGGTTGAAGCCAATGGCGATTTTATTGAGTAAATTTACTGTTTAGCATTTCAAGATATTGTGTAATTTCGGTAAATATATCTGTTAAAATGAGATGCTAGTGTTATTTTCATTTTCGTATAATTTAGGCAATAATTTATCCATCACATCCTGTAGATAATTACTTCTTCAAATATAATCTTTGAATCTCAAATAAAATTTAAAACTGTAACCCATATAATATAAAGGAAGAAGCACTAATGATTCTATCATCTAAGTACCTCCACTAATTTGCAGAAAAAACAGCATAGCCTAATGCAAAAAGCCACAAACTTAACAAAAAAGTTTGTCAAAATGTTGATGCTATTATTAAGAGGAAAGATCAAAGAATTTTTTAATTATTTCTTTAATTTTTTTAATCCTTTCTAACATCCTCAAAATTTTGGTTAAATGCTTGTTTTGTTTACGTTTTCGCACTTTTTTTCCATTGAAAACACATTAATTTAAAACTTCTTGTAAATTTCAATAACTGAATTATTATTCAATAACTTAAAAGTTCAAATGACCTATCCTGGTTTAATATATAATGAACAACCCTCAACTTGCGTAATAAAATTTCACACACCCTCCAGATATTTACAATGATTTTATAGTAAATATTTAAAATAAAAATGCAAGTAGAAATTCAAATAACATTCTTATATAAATGTCTTGGCAACATTATTAGGTTTATACTAATTTCTTCTTTTTTTTATTGACTCATTATCTACACTCTACCCACGTCTATTGAACAGGTTAAGAGGCTCATCCCTTGTTCCCTGTTTAGGATGTGGTTTCCGGCTTTCTCTCTTCCAATTTTTTCACTATTACGTAGCCCCCTGCACATCAGTGGCGTTACCACCTTGCTCGGGGTAATACGATTTAAAAAATCAAATAATTGTTTGATTTTAATGAAATTTTCAGAACTTATTCACAAATGAATGAAATTATTTTTGAAATTTTTTTGAGAAAATATTGGTAAAAAAAAAATTTTTTTTTTAAATGTGTTACCCACCACTTACTTAATTTTATTAAATTTCGCACAGAACCTTATTTGTTGAAATTATTATTTTTTTTTTTTTAAATAGAAGTCATTAGTGATTGTAAATCACCTACTTTTTGTTTTTTCAATTTTGTACTATTTAACTGAAAATCTGCTCTGAATTAAAAAGTAATGAATCCAATAAAACTATAACATTACTTAATTAGAAAAGCTTTTAATTGTTTTTTACAAATAAGTAATATTAAGGACATTATTATCTGAAGAAATAAAATTTTTCTGATGAATAATGAATTTTTACAAGAATTTTATCATCTTTTTTTAATATTTTAATTATAATAATTTATAATAGTTTAAAATTCTGTATTGGGGTATTTATTGGATGTGATATAGTAATTAATTGGAAATGAAATTTACAAGTCCCAAATTACAAAGATTAATAAATGTAGTTACACTTCCCTATTTTTAAAATAAATTTTATTTTTACCTTATTTTCATGTATGGTAGACTGAAATTGCCATTGTTATAAAAAGGTTATGTAATTTAAGAGTTTTGTCTCTTCACTTAGAAGTATGAAAATTGTCGTTTTCGGGCATGCGTAGAACCTGTCATCGCCTAACCAATCAACAGTCTGTCAAACTTTTGATCAGATGAACACGACCAATCGTTAATAATTTGTTGCATATTACTTTTTTATGCTATAAGTAATTTTTTTTTTTTAAATCAGCTTAATTTAACTTTCAATTTTCTAATTTTACTAAAATAAAGTGTCAAAAATCTTTTGAAATATTTTTAAAATCAATGAATTTTTGTTTACAAATTTCTTAAAATTAAGAAAATGGCCGTTTTTGTGAGTTATATTTACATAGAAGTTGCTAGTTGGCACTATTAAGTACGCCCCCCCCCCCCCAAAAAAAAATCAGGACAGTTCCTGCCTTCAACCTATTCTCTCCCTTTTCCACCCAGCATGCTGCAGCAATGATATACACCGGACCTTGTTCCCTGAGCATAGGGATATCTTTCTCCTTAGTGACTAAACTCTCTCTCTCACACTCACACTTTCTAACTTAATGTCTTCTTTCTTTTGCATGCATACTAGTGTATTTTCTTTTTCCACGGTTATATAAAAACAATCTAAAAAACATTGGTTTGTTGAAATCCATTTATTTGCTTACACTCAGCATTTACTTGTGCAAAATATTGTTGTCCCTGCTTTTAGCCTAACTAGAAGTAGTATCCAAAACATTGTTGTTTGAACCACCTATGAACTGTTCTAATTAGAATTGAGTTATCTATAATATTGTTTTTTTGATTAGTTAATTCATGAAGTAATGAAGGGAAAAAAAATCAGACCTAACTAAATAACTTTTTTAGAAAATAAATTGTATGAAGAACTGATCATTTTCCCAGCATTTTCAGTAATGAACACCAGTTCATTGCAATAGGTATAAAACAACATGCTTTCTTCTATAATAGCCTTAAAAAGTTTTTTTTCATTATGTACAAAACATTTTCTTTCACTAGCAATAATAAAAAAAATGATTGGAATGATGACTCAATTTATTTAATCTGTTGTGTGAATCTATTAAAAATACAAATATCATCAATACCTATTTGAAGTTATATCTCTCTACTAAAAATGAAGGTTTCTTAAATAAATATTTGAATTCTTATTTTTGGTTTCAGTCATCTCCTCCCTCCAGCTATGGGTCAAATAACAGGACCGATTGGGTTCTATAGACATGATCACCCAAGCATGTATCATGTATGGCACTTAACTGACTGACTATCATTGCTATATCTTCTACTCTTGCTGTTTCTGAAAACATAACCAGAAAATTTTGTTTCTAAATAATGATTGCCAATAAGTGTTACTTTGAATTATTTTCATACTTTACATTTTAAAATTGCATGATAGTCTAAAAAAATATTAGAATTATTAAAAAACTTAAACGGGTATTAAACTTTGCTAGAATCATTTTTTTTATTATTATTAAGTGTAGTGTTTCTTTGCATTTGACTTTTGCATTTGTATATTTGGTTTGATATTTATTTTTATTAATCCTAAGACTATATTCACTTAATCACATTCTTCAAAATAATTCTAAATAATAGTAAAATTTAAGCTTTGTATAAAACAATATACTTAAATGATACAAAATTCAAAATATTTAAGTTTCTGAAATAGTCAACTCCAGTATAAATAAAATTATTTAATACCTTGAAAGCCACACACACACACACACACACACACACACACACACACACCTATTAATACAAACAATTTAAATTTCAGTATTTACCCTAATACATGAAAATCTCTACAACAAATAGGCAGCCAATCATGAGAACTTTATTTAAATATTTCTTCATGCCACAATGAACCTGCATCATCCATCCTCCAATCACCAAGTGACTTGTTTGGATTTATTCAAAATACAATCAGACTTTTCTTTGAAGCATAGAATTTGCCTTTACAAAACATGAGAGGAGCAGCAGATCTAAAAGGAAGTGGCAAGCTAGTCTTTTGATTTCTAAGTATGCTACAATGAAAAGTCTGGTAGTTGCTTTTCAATTCAAACCTATGGAAAGCACTGATTTTTCCAAAGCAGATTACAGAAATGAAATCAATATTATGACAAATACCAAAGTGAAGAAATGACTAAAGACCCGGTGTATATAAACAGTCTACAAACTTAGAACAAGTCAAACAAATGTTCACCCAATACAAGGCTTAAGAGCCACTCAAGGTAATGAGTTACTTAATGAAGAGGTATGAGCAGGAAATAAAAAAGTGCCGTTTATGAGGATATGTAGGAAAGATGAAGGTTAACCTGAGACTTGAAGAGGTTAAAATTGTAATGATCAGGAAAACAACCACTCAGGTGTGTTCCACAAAGCAACAATTCTTGTTAAGAAGATGTAAGAGTGAAACTTCTTACTAATGGAATATAAATAGAATGGTTCATCTCAGTGTAGGGTTGGTCTTAGCTGTGAAGGTTAGAACTGGTGGGACTAAGGAATATAGCTAATCATAACATTTGCTAAGGAAATAACAATAGAGTAAAAAGATGCTTGTTATATTTTGTGTGTGGGAATGTGGCTGTAGGGTGGAAAACAATTCACCACCCATAAAGGCCACATAGATTCTTTTGAAATATCCTTCACTGGAAAGTGAGGACTGGGTAGCTCCAGTAAATATGGCAGTAGTACTCCATTTTTTATCTGATCTGGTTCTTATAAAAGTACAGCATAGAAGGAGGAGTTAGGTACTTACTGAAGAATTGATCATTTTCCCAGCATTTTCAGTAATAGATTATATATACATTTCACATACGTGAGCTTAAGTTCCAGTAGATGTTCAAGGCAGGAAGTCTCCTTGTAAGAACACCAGTTCATTGCAATAGGTATAAAATTCAGGGTCAGCTCAGTGATAATGTAATATGAGTTTTGTTTTTGAGCTACTGAATGTTACAAGCCAGTTATTCCCACATTGCGCTGTTAGAGTTCAATTAGAGGAGAAAATTACCTGCCAGGCTCTGGCTAGACAGGACACCATGTAAAAACAGAATTTAGAGTAATAAAACTAGATTATTTTTCAGTCACTGAAAATCTATACAAATAGACAGGTATTTTAAATAGATTTTTACTAAACATAGTTAAAGGGCTGATGCTAAACAATTATAATGTAGCCACTTTCAAATTACTGTCTGCAGAAAAAAAAATGTTTAAAAATCAAGAAAAATCTCTACAAGATAATGATTTCTTACTATTAAGAATTCAACTGCATTAACAAAATAGTAAATCAATTACATTGTGTCAATTTTGTAACTAAAGAAAAAGTTAAAAATCTGATTCAGATTATGAATTCTAATTCAAAACACAAATGAAAATTTTTAAAATAGGTTTTCAATTATCAATATCTATAAAAATGTACTGATATTGTTTTCTATTTAATTACATGCCAAACGACAAAGCAAGCATTCAAAATGAAAAAAAAAATTCTATTAAAATTTGTCTAAATGTTTCATAGAAATTTTAAAATACAAGCTGAACATTTCCAATAAATATTCTTAAGTAAACTGGCTTTATACTTGATATACTTTTTACTGTTATACACCAAATCAATAAACACTATATGACATATTATTACATATTTTATAAGTATAACACTGAATAAGCATCATGAGATCACTTTTACCTGGTCTAATATTCAAACAACAAACGATTCTTCATATTAGATCTGAGATCAGTAAGCTTCACTCTCAAGTTTAACCTGATTATTGCTGGTTGTAATCTTCATGCATAGATCAGTTTACAACAGCAAGTGACAAGAAAAGTCAGAGATGTGTCACATGCTGACATATTACTAAACCAATGTATACGAGAAATTCTAGCTTGACTGGACAAAGATGCAATTATACAAGAATCAATAGCTTTACTAAGTTATTTTCCTATGACACATTTAAATCTGATGCAGAAAATAACATTCTAATAGAATAACAATCCACTAGCCACAATTAGTACATTAGAGATTAGGTTTACTTAATTGTTCTCAAAGCTGTTGCTTGATTTTGTGATTACTACAAGGAAAGATAATTAGATGATTAATTATTTAACTGCCTTCAAGAAAGTAAAGTCTTTTCCAGTTATCAAACTTTTTGATATGTATGTTTATACACAACTCTTTAACTCTTGTAATTTATCTTGCTTTCTAGCATTTTTATATATATATATATATGTTAATTTTGAGGGAAAGTTTGTCATAGCTGAAGGTGATAGTGAGGACAAGCTTCCACTGTTTATAAAGTGCTCCCAAGACGTGCATCTCAAATAGACTCTGAAAACTAAGCCCAGCAGCTCCAAGCCAGAGGAGTGAAGATAGACAACTTACACCTCAACCAGCTACTTCAAGTAGATGAAGCTCATCAGCCTTGGGAAGCAATCCATCTAAAGAATAGAAAACCCTGATTTTAAACATCTGCTGCTGCTTTGCAGGTATATCAAAACAGGGAAAAGGTTATGGAAGAAAATCTAGAGTGGTGTCAATACCGACAACATTCCAGCAACTTCTACAATCAAGCCAGCCCCAAATGTATTGCTTTGTATTTAGTTGTTATGGCCATGTAGTTTAGGCAGCACACAGCCTTCATATACCATTGCCATGGCCTACTCCCCAGAGAAGTGACTCCAGTCTCACCTCCAAAAGATTGGAATGACCAAACAGGGCACTACAACCATTATCTTGCAAGATAAACTGATATTTACAATTTAAATAGCAATCAAACAAATTCTGAGCATATTAAACAACTACCAGAATTAAAATCAATTTGAAGATAAGGATCAACAGGATTATTGTGGGCTGCAAATTTCAGTACACATAAATTGAGAGGTTTTTCTGGAAAAAAAAAATCTAAAACAAAAGGATAAAGAAATGAGTTCTGGGTTAATGAAAATGTTTAAAAAATATATTAAAATTTGTACAGCAATTTTGTCAAATATTTTTCAAACCCAATATTCAAAATCATGTTAAAACAATCAAAACAAATTTAAAATTATTAAATACCTCATCACATGAGTACTCATTACTTCTTAAGGTGGATACTGAGCTAAATTAAATTATTATATATATATATATATATATATATATATATATATGTGTGTGTGTGTGTAAGAGAGAAAGAGAGAGAATAGAGCCACAAAGATGGAGACGATAATCCAAATAATTTTATCCAATTAATATAAATTATTAATTAGATAGAGAGCTCAATTATTATTAGTTTTTTGTAATTTTTATTTTAATACTTATATTTTTTACTAGATATTTAAATCAGCTGAAAATTGATTTTGTTTTTGTGAAGTTGAACACTTGGGACTATATTGTTTCTTACGACAATAGCTCTTTTGTAATTATATATAATATTTTATGTCTTTGTAATTTCTGCATAATATTTTCTCTTGTGAACTTAATGGCTTAAAAAAAATTTAAGAAAGCAAAATGTTTAAAGAGAATTTTTATCTTTAAAATTTTTTGTTTGTGTAAATTATTTTTTGTAACTGTAGTGTATTTTGTTACCCCTTTTCTTTTTTCCTTCTCTTCCCATTTTTTTGTCTTTTTAGTTGTTTATGTCTGGATTTAAATGTCTATTCCTATCTTCAAAAGTAGTTCTACCCTTTCCAGACACCTCCCCAGAGTAAGACCTCCAATAGAGGAGACCATAAGGACTATGTGTACATCATTCCATGTAGCTGTGGAAAGAAATATAAAGGACAAAACAGGTTGCTCCCTTAAAGTAAGTCTGCAAGAAAATTGCAAAGCTGTAACATGAAGGGAGATAGAAAAATCAGTTGTAGCTGATCACATATGGAGGGAGAAAGGGGATCACTGCTCCCTATTGGATGAAATTAAAATAGTTGATAGTGAACACCATTGGAAACTATATGAATTTGACGAATCAGCACATATGCTAGGCCACAAAAATCTCCTAAGCTGTCCAAGCATAGAAATGAATACAATATGGAAACCAGTAATATGAAGTACAAGAGAAAATCATTAGTGCCAAGGATTGCAATATGAACTCTGGTATTTAAAAAAAAAAAAATTTGTTACTGAGACATTAGGTTTATAAATCCAAAAAGTTCATACACTGATGTCCTCAAAGACAGATGGCTCAGTGGATATAGGTGTTGATTAATTCAAGTGAACTGACCCAAAAGGTTGAGAGTTCAATACCTGGCTACAGCAGTGATGAACAAATAACTCAGAGAGTTAAGTTAAAAGGGAGGGAGATAACAACAATGACACAATGACACAAGAGAGATAACTACATGGCATCTGGAAGTAGCATTGCACATGGAAAGGGAATAATAAAAAGTTTGGCTCAAAATTTCAAGCACCTGAAGTTGATTGGAGTGTACAATGGCTGAAACATGGCAATAAATATGAGGACAACATTTCAAACAGTGTAAATAATGAAAATTTGCATGGTCAAATTTTGTATTGGGCTGTCCAGAAAGTTCATCCAATTGTTAAAGAAAATCAAAACAAAAAGTTATTCCATTGAATATTTATTCAACTAAATATGAACAATTGTATTACACAACCTGTCTCCATTTCCCCTTCAACTTAAAATTTCAGTGATTTCTCAGCAAATAACTCATTAAGGTGCTTTTCTTTTTTATGTCATCCTGAGAATTAAAATTTTCAACATTGAGATTTTTTTCAAAGACCTGAATAAATGAAAATTCAAAGAAATGATGTCTGGTGAATATGGCAGGTGTAGTAACATATCCCAAGCAATCCGCAACAATTTTTGCCAGGCCATTAAAGAAACATGATGTCTATTATCATCCTGATGGATACAGCTGTCCTGTTCACCAATTCCGGGCATTTTTCTTGAATTGCTACCTTTAATTCATCCAGTTGCAAGCAGTATTTTTCAGAATCAATTGACTGGTTACTTGACAAACTCTTGGTACAGGATTCTTTTCCAATCCCACCAGATGCACAGCATGAGTTAGGATGAAGACTTGTAATAGGATAAACTGGGTTCTATAGACTTGGCAGGAAACCATTCTACTGCAAAAAGCAATGACAACTTGCTCTGGGATAATCTTCTGTCTAGTCAGTCAGGTCTCTTTCGAGACATGATCACCCAAAGCACATATGGCACTTAACTGATTGAAAGTTGGCTCATGACATTTACCCCAGGATCTTTTTCACTGAACAAATGATCCAATTCTCATCACACAATGCTTTTTAAAAAAAAAAAAAAAGAAGAAAAAAGTGCATTTTCATTTCTTTTATACAACAAATCACTGATAGAAATGTGATCCAAAAGGTTCTTTTCACTAAGATCATATGGTAACCAAACATTGTAGCGATTCAAGTACCCAAGCCTCACTAAGTGCTCATGGATGGCAGAGTTTGATAAATTTAGTGTTTCTACCAATTCCCCTATTGTGTAATGCAGGTTATTCTCAATGTCTTGATTTGGTAGTCATCTGTAGTGGGTGGGGGAGGTATGCCTGAGCTTCATCATTAACACTACAAATCACCAACTCTAAACTTAGCAAACCACTGCCGTCATATTTCTGTGAGCTAAAGCACCTTCACGTTACACAGCACATATCTTTTCTGTTGTTTGCTAGGCATTTTTGCCTTTATGGTAAAAGTAATAAAAAAAAGTATCCAGTGTGTAAAAATGAACTTTACAATCTTCCATTTTCATAGAGAGGCAAGAGTAACAGAAATTAAGTAATTTTAAACTTAATTTCTCAAGTGATAGTTTGAAGTGTGCTTTAATTAAAAATATAATCATATTCTGTTGATAAATTTGGCATGTTTTAAAAATCATCACAAACTTTCTGGATAACCTAATATTATATCACTTGTGATTAAAAATAAATTTTGTAAAAATCAGTTATGTACAACAGTTAGATATAGCTGCAAAGTAAAAGCATGTTATTTCTGGAAAATTAAAATGAGTACTTCATACTTTTACACCTTGCAAATTTGCCCAACCACTTACTATTTGTTCATGCATCAAAATGATTTCATCAGTCTAGATTTTCTAGCAGGGTCAAATGAAATGAATTTCTCATTTTCTACAGAATTTGTGAAAAAGGTAATTTGATGATCAGCTATCAAAGTTGTATTATTGAGATATAAATTGACACTAATTGCAATTATTATAATCATCACGACATTTTTAAAATGACATTAATTTCACAGAAGTAAAGTATAAACTGGCAGGTGAAATCAAGTTAACTTGATCGTCTCTATGAATATTTGAGATTAATGATATAAGCACTTTATTTTCATTGTACTCATAATTACTCTGATGATGAATGATGCAAAGAATTATCATAGAAAATCAGATCAATTTTTAAATAAGTTCATTATAAAATTTCCTATATGCTAACTTTATAAAAAGGAAAAAAGAAGCAACATAAGTTCATCAAATAAATATTTAGAATAAATATCTATAAATATATTAACAAATATTTAGTGAATTCTTAAATATTGATTTTTAGAGATAGATGACTGAGCTTTAGCAATGTATTACCTAAAGATCAATATTCTCAATTACTGACAATAAAGTGGAAGCTATATAAAAAAAACAAAAAAAAACAACAACTTACTTTTCACAAATGATTAAATCAGTGATGTTAATTATGTACTTATCCCCAAGGTAAACTTTCAGTACATGTTCATGCATTGTATAATAATTAAAACAGCCTTTTGTAAAAAGGAGGGGGGGACAAAAAAAAAACTGTGAAATAAGTCAAGAAACAATTTAATGTTTAAAGTTACTTCCTCCACAAATACATAGTATTTCTTCGTAAGACGAAAGATAAACTGTCAAAGGACAGCAGTTAAATAGCATGTGTAAAAGGGGTCATTAAAAAAAAAAAAAAAAAAAAAAAAAAAAGAGAGAGAGAGAGAGAGAAAAAAAAACACTAAAATGAGAAGATAAACACCTATTGAAAAAAAAAAATCAAGTACAAAGTCTGTAGCTAAAACTAAATTTGTACTCAAAAATGAGCAGGTTAACTGAGACTTAGGTCAAAAGAGATGCTATTAACCAACATTTAAGCACCTCTCCATGAAATCTATTTCAAATAGTCAATTGTAACTAGTTTAATCAATAAAATGAAATTTATACATACATAAATATTTCATAACCACTGCTGTTTTATTTTCAAGCAACAAGCACACAAATATATCATCCAACAGCAACAAATGCTACAATCTCCAAGTATCTTTAATTTATGCTAAACTATATCATACTACAAATTAAAGAAACATGTTCTTCCAAATGAAAATTAATAAAATGGTTTTATTCTAATATTAATTCTGTGAGACTGGATGGATCCAAGTTGTTCATGCATACTTAGTAAATTTAAATAGATTTAACCATAAGTTGGAACTTGAAGACATCTTCAGCTACTAATAAAATATAAATTCATTTGATTCATCTCTAAAAGTGGTAAATAAACCAATCTTTTTTTTTTTGCTTTTTTAAGAAGTGGTGTTTTTACCATTCAATCCACAGAAGATTAGAATATTTTCTCATATAGTCAAAAATCAATATAATACACATCAATTTATTCTTTCATTCTTCTATTGCCAAGCAATGTTTGATTGTAGATGATCACATGAATTACATGCCATTTAATTCCTCAATATAATTTTATCAAACAACTAGTTAAAATAAGAAAGAACTTATTAAAGCTTGAAAATTAAAATATACAATCTCCAGAAAAACAAAAACACAAACCACCAAAAGAGGCAAGGTAGAGGGAGACAATTTTTTTTCTTTAAAAGTTGTAAAAAAAACATTTTCTCAACAAATATTTACAGAAAAAAAAAAAAAAAAAAAAGTAGTAATAATTTCAGATTTGCAAAAATAGTATAATCAACATGGCTTAGTAATTTTGTTTTATTAATACCTCAGTCTCTTAAAAAGAGGTTACAGATTAATCTCCTTTCCAGGGGTTAGTCTTCTATATAATGAATAAAAATGTGTAAATGTTTACAAAACATTAATATAAGCCATATTTGTAGAGTGACTGGCAAAATTCTAAATACCACTGAGGATGTTAATCACAAATCTTTCTCAGATGAAAGAAAAATTATGTTGCAAAAATTCTATATTTGTTTATACTTCTGAGATGAAGTATTATTTACATTGTTCACACTTATCTTTATTGCAATATTCACTTTTCAGCTGTTGTATGCTCTGGCCTTTTTCAGGTGATTGGAATTTCAAACTGAACACTATTTCAATAACTAAGGTATACTGTTTTTGTTCTATGAGCCATGTTACTTCCAGATGCCATGTAGTTATCTCCCTTTAACTCAATTCTCTAAGTTTTTGTTCACCACTGCTGTAGCCAGATATTGAACTCTTTTGGGTCAAGTCACTGGATCTAACCAACACTTATCCACTGGGCTGACACACAGTTGTGAATATTGCAATAAAGATGAGGATAATAGTTCAAACAATGTAAATAATGCAAAAATTCTATATCCATTTGACTAACATTTCCTGCCTCACTGATAGTTGCAGTCCTTACAAGAGCTAAATAATTTTTGATACCAGTCTTCATGGCAAGGATGTGCGTTGTGGTACAGTGGATATCGGCTCAGAAGGAGAAATCGGGGAGCCGAGTTCGAATTCCAGCTGAATCCATTATATTCACTTATGCGCAAATACCCTTGGGAAAGGTATTAATCCGTCTCTTCCCTCCAGTTATGGGTTAAATAATAGGACAGATTGGGTTCTATAGCCTTGGTCGACAACCAGTCTACCGCAGAAAGCAATGGCAACCTACTGCAGGATAATCTTCTGCCCAGTCAGTCATGTCTCTTTCGAGACATGATCGCCCAAGCGTGTATCACGTATGGCACTTAACTGACTGACTTCATGGCAAAATTGTTCCAATCTGAACAAATATGATTGGAACTGAATGCAGTGTATCACCAGTTTGAGTTCTCAATACAGATTCTCAATGATGTTCAAATTTGGCTTTTGACTTTTTGACAACCAGCCCAGAACTTTAAATTTCTCTCAGTTAAGGCATTTGTAATTTGATGTATGTTTTGGCTTCTTGTCTTTTTGATAGATAAGATTGTGACCTAATTGAAATATCCCTCATCTGATTCCAAGAGATTCACCTGAAGAATATGGCAGTACATGATACCCACCATTGTTTACTTTATAGTAACTAATTCTCTAGGCTCTGATGGAAAACATCCTTAAAATATCTATCCATCCACCATATTTGACAGTCAGAGTGATATTTACTATGATATATCGTAATAATCTCAACACAGACCTCAGCCTACTCTCTGAAAACTGCTTTTCAATAAAAACATGTCACTCAATGCACATGGTTGTGAGGGAAACAATCTTGATTGTAAACTATAAACAGTGTGAAAAAAATCTACTCCCATAGATTAAATAAAGGATTCAGTTTGGAATTTCCTTTGTTACTCAGATCAATAGACACATGTACGCATATAAAAAAATAACACTCAAAAATGAAAACAACAGTACAGATGTAAGTAAAATACTAAACTGTTTATTTTTTAAAACCTAATTCTAGTAGAAAATAATATTTATTTATCTAATGAGAAGAGCTTCATAATATATTCGTTAGCTGTTTAACAGCAAATAATTAAAAGGAATTTTCAAAATGTACACGAGAAACTACATTTATTTTCTAACAAACATTTTTTTGCCTTTAAATGGAATGTTTCTTGTATCATATATATATATATATATATATATATATATATATATATATATTAAAACCTTGTATATTGCAGACTAATTTTCATATAGATTCACTGTATTGCAGTTTTTATATATATATATATAATGAACATAAGTTGGATGTTTTTATAAACCCATTGGTAATATATTTCATGGCTCTTATAGACAGCTCCTCAGACCAAATTCATACAACAATGAATGTGTTGAAATTATCCAAATAAAAAGTCAAGTAAAAAAGAAAGAAAAAGAGAAAAGGAAAAAATAGAGGAAAGGAAGTAACAGTGATAGTTATTAGCGTCTATATATCTATACGACAAGACGGCCTTGGCCTAGATTTACAATGACCATAGTTAAGGAGGTCAGTATATCTTGACGTGGATTTTTAGTTGTCTATTTTAAGAAGCATAGCATTAAAAATTAAAATTAGGGGTTGAATTTTTGCTAAAAAATGAATTGTTAGTTTTTTTTTATTAATTCTAATACAATAACAATACTATTATATTATTACATAAAATTTATTGGTAGTAATAATAACATGATAATAAAGAAACTAATATTTAAAAACATTAAAATAATAAAAATAATAATATAGATACTAATAATAAAGATAATATAACAATAATTTATAAAAATTATGAAAATAAAAAAGAAATAATGAATAAAACCTATTAAAAAAAATTCTAGCATTAAAATAATACTATATATAAAAACTATAAGTAAAAATAATAATAATAAAAACAATAATAGTAAAATATACATGATAATGATAAAAAAAAAGATTTAAAAGGTATAAAGTCTTTAGTGGGAAATTCTAGAGTTTTTTCAAAACTTATAAGTTTAACTTGGATTTTGTTATAGATTCCTATACCGATTTTTATGTTTACATTTAAAAATTAGTTCATTCCTCTGGTTTGATACCCCATTGGGATTTTTATAGCTGATTATAGCTTTTTTTTCCTCCAAGCATAGATTGCATCTGTCCCTGAAGTTGTTGGGAGTTTAAGCATGTTTGATGATCCTCCGTTTAAATTTGTGGGATGAGTCCTACATCCTTTAATTTCCAGTAGTGTTTCGATAGGGCGGTTTGATGTTTTAAGGCATTGGAAAATGAGTGTCGGTGATTATAAAATGTTTGTTTTCAACTTCCTGTAAATATCCCTATGTATGTTCTTTTTTTTGTTGGGGTCCTCTTCTGGAAAAATGGTGGCTTCATATATTGCTTTGTCAGACTTACACATGCCTTCAACGGGGCAGTTGGTTCTGTTAATGCAGTTGCAAGGAGGTTTGTGTTCTTGTGGAAATTTTTAAGTAATTTATTATTGTGTGAATTAATTATAATTTGAATATTTTTGGTGCATGAATAACTTATTTTAAGAATTTTCTGTTAAAGATTTTATTTAGGGAGTTATTTTGGTGGAAATATTTAACTACTAGGTTGAGAAAGTATCTGCCGATATTTATATTGGACAACTTGCAGAATGGTGGGTTGAACCATATTTTTGTTTTTGCTTCCATTTGTAGTTTTTTGTTTCAAATTTTCTTGGTATATTATTTCTTTTTTGAAATTACTTTTTTTTGAGGGCTTCATTGTATACCGATTTGTTCTCATTAAATACTTTTTTGTTGGATGATAAAATATTAATTCTTGTATTTACTGTGTTAGGGATTTGCTTAATGATTGATTTAGGGTGATTAGAATTGACATTAATATAAATTGGAGACTGATTTTCTTTATGGTATGGTTTAAATGTGTTGTTTGAAAGGTTGAAACTGATGTCTAAAAAGTTAACAATTTTGAGGTTAGATGATATCTCGATTTTGAAACCTAGAAATTGAAAGGCTCTTATTTTTTTCTGAATTTTAGATGATAGAGGGCCATTGCTATTTGGGATATACATAAGTCCATCATCTCGGAAAGACTTGGCTTGGATCAACAATTCTACTAAGAGTATATAATATGTATATTCCTATAAGATCAGTGATTTGTGCCAAATCATACACTCCCATTGGGATGTCAAAGCTATCGTTGAGATTTTTAGTCCAAGTGGAATCATTATATACTAGTAAAAATTGTCTAGATGCTAAAATGATTTCAATTTCATTATTCGAAATGTTTATGAAGTTTGTAGCATAATCTAAACTTTTAATTAATAGGTCGTAAGAAGTGGAGGGGCAAAAATCAATATCAGATTGTATGAATGAAGCTTTATTTTTGTTTTGAATTTGTTGGAACCATTTAATGGTATCAGAGGAATCTTTTCATAGATTATTATGGTGGGTTTCTTGTATAGTTAGTATTATTTTCTTAAATATGTTGCTAGAAATTAAGCCTAACTTTGTTTTAAAAGGATTGATCAATCTAGCTTGAAGGCTATTTTCAAAGTTAGGTTTGTGGTCTTTAAAAAGTAAGCATGCGTTTTTAGTATGGGTTTTTTCCCATTCAATCTGCAATGTCAAATTTATTGGCCAATTTAATGATTTTCTCATTAATTGACGAAATCATTTTATTGTTAATATCTTTTTTTATAAGTGCTAGTGATTTTATTGAGGATGAGTTTGTGATACTATAAAGGTTCGATTTTATAAATGTTTTTAGATTTATCTGCATTAATCCACATCTTGTTGGGGTTTTTAATCTTATTAATATCCTTTTTGAGAATAAGTTGGAATCAATTAGATGGATTCTAAAATTTGATTTTTTTTATTAAATTAAACATATCAGTTTTGAAAGGTTCTAGAAGTTTATTGCTAGGTAGGGTTATGGATTTTCCACTCTATTGGAGGATGCTGCAATATACAGAAATTCTTAAATTTTCATTATTTTACTGATAAAAAAATTTCCTGCCTAATAATAAAACTGTAAAGATAGTAAAAAAATTAAAACATAACATGTAGTATGTTACATGTATTGTAAGAAATAAAACATTCTACTGTATACACGTATTTAATGAGTTCTGTATTTGAAAAACAGAGACACCTGCACATACTGACTGTTACCCACAAGAGATTGTTCACAGCTTGCTATTGGTTGACAGATGGGTCAACCAGAGTACGGTGTTCTTTATCCTGGGCACTGATTGGCTCATGGGCAGAGCATCACTCCTTGTCAGATGTTCAGCTTGCATCAATGTGTGATCAGAGTGGGTAGTGTTAGTTTGCGATTTTGTGTATTGTTAAAGTTTCATAAAAGTATTATTTTATTTCAAGCCCTACGATATCACCCAAATGCTCTGCACCTTCCAAGGCTTTGGGCAGTGAACCTAAGTGGCAAAGGAAGATGTTAACAGTTGCAAAATGAAACTCCTTGATATGCTGAAGAGAGAGAAAAGCTTCCTGGCTGTCAGACACCATTGTGGTATAAACAAATCTAGAGTTCACTGTATCAAGAAGGACGAGAAGAATATCAGAAAGACAGCAACTTACAACAAAAACAATGAAGAGAGTAGTTACTTGCCTCAATAAGCTCATTGTGAAGAGGGAATCTGCTATGGTTATATGGATTAATGATTTTAAAAAGGAAAACATCACCTTGGACAACACCATCATACAAACAAAGGCAAAAAACCAGTATGAGACCTTTGCTGTTAATACAACCAACGGCAATGACATTTACAATTGCAAGGAAGAAGAAATTGATGACCCAAAACCATGAACATCCAGCAATTTTCCAACAAGAAAACTCTCATTCACTGCCAACAGGAGCTGATTTAATAAATTCCAAAAATGCTCTGGCCTAAAAAGCATTCCTCTGCATGGTGAAGCAATAGGGAGGAATATGTAAAAAAATGATTTTTAACAACTCATCAAGTAAGGAAGTAATGTTCCAGAAATTTTCAACATGAATGAAACCGGGTTATTCTGGAAGAGAATGCCATCTTACACTTTTCTGCCCAAGGAAGAAGCTAAAGCCCCTGGATTCAAAGTGCACAAAGACCATGCTACCTTCATGTGTGAGAATGCTACAGGCTCTATGTTAAAGCCAGGGCTTGTGTACAGATTCAAGAACCCAAGGGCTTTGAAGAAAAAAAAATATAAGAATTTGCTACCAGTGTATTGGATGCACAACCCTAAGGCCTGGATAACCAAAATCCTTACATCTGATTAGTTCCATCAATGCTTCATCCTTCAGGTCAGAGTGTATCTTGAAGAGAAGAATCTTCATTTTAAAGTTTTTTGTTGCTGGACAATTCTGGAAGTTACACAACTAATCTTCACTATGATGGAGTACAAATAGAATTCTAGTCAGCAAATATGACATCACTTATTCAGCCTATGGATCAAGGTGTTATTCGCACATTTAAGATCATCTACATGCGAAATGCCATCCAGAACCTAGCTGAAGCCATGGACGAAGACTTCACACAGAAGGTGTACTGGTAGAACTACACGATTGCAATGTGTCTTAAAATTATCCAGGTGTTAAAGGACATGAAGACTCAGACGATCAATGCCAGCTGAAAGAAATTGTGGCCCGAAGTAGTCCACAATTACAAGGGATTCACTCCTGACAAGATCTATAACTCCGTGGTTGATAAAACTGTGAGGCTGGCAAGATTACTTGGAGAAGGCTTCACAGATATGACGTCTGACACCATCAATGAACTGATAGATTGCCACTCACAATCTTTGATGAAGATCTCACGAAGATGACAAAGTCAGCAAGCAAAGAAGAGGAAGAGGAACAAGAAGAAATTGAAGAGGCTGCCCTTACAGCTAAATGGCTTGAAGCCCTGTGCGGCATGGCCAATGACCTGCAACAAATGTCACAAGATTGCAATGATGTGGTTCGTTTGGTGCAGTTCTGCAATTTCATTGACGAGGCCATGACTCTCTATAGGTTTTCTCAAAAGAGAAAAAAAACAAAAAAAAACAGCACCAGCAACCCCCTATTACCCTTTTATTTTTGTAAAACAACACAAGGGGGAGTTGATAACCATGTAAGGAAGGTTTATAAAAGTTTAAAAATATACATAAAATTAATATAGTGTCGTGGATTTTTGTCTATCATAGAAGGTGGGGCTTCAAACATAACCCCAGCAATAAACAATGTTTTACTGCATATATAACAAGAGAAAAATGTAAAATAATAACAAAATATGTTAAATAAAGTCAGTAAAATATATTCATCTAAAATAAGATAGAACATGAAGTATGCAAGCTTGTACAGCAATAGAAGGAAACAATTAGTTTTACAATATTGATATAGATTATTTTAGTGCCAGTCACTGAAGTTTGCCAAATAATATTATTTTTAGAGTAGTTCAAATACCAAAATTTTGCCCACCTGACTGTAGCAATTAGAAAAAAACTACTAATATTTTTCTGTGAACTTATGAACCACTATGCACATCAACTTTCCAACATGTTCACTTATGTGTGAAATCTTAATGAAAAATAAAAGCCAAATAAAAGGAAAAAATAATACTGATGATAACAGCAAATAAATGATCACTTACCTGGCCAACTGATTCAAAATGTTCATGGCTCTTCTGTAAAGCCTTTGCTCTTTGTAATGTTTTTCCAATAGATGTATTCTTCCTAAGGAAAACATCTCCATGATTGTCAAGCCAATCAATCACCTTAGAAAGAAAATATTCAATTTATATAATATTGCTTTGAAAAAGATTTTGTAATTAGTAAGGAAAAAAATTGTGGATATGTAATTTTATTCTGTAAAACAAGTATTGTAAATTCATATTTAATCAAAATTTATATCATTTCTAATCAGTGGTTGATCAAAAATAAAAAATATTTACTTCTCTAATATGCATAATTTACATGTCTAATCCAAGGATTTACTAGACCTACCAATGATATACTGTAGAAATCTTCATATCCAAATTTCTCAGTATTGTCATTTAGATGTTGTAGGAATATGCTACATTCTAATATTTTTTTTAATATTGAAATTTCTCAACCCATATCTTACACAGAAGAAACTTTAACTGAAAGAAAAAGAAATTATTTCACATTACATCAGAATTAAAAAATTACTGAAAAACTGGATAAATCTAATTCCTTGAATTTGCAAATTAACAAACGAGTTGCAGAATCTGATCGAAACGCTAAAACTTGTGTTTTAAAAATGAATACTGAATACTCACTTTGGATGATTAAAAAGAATGGATAAATGAAGACACTAATGAATTACAAAAGAACTTAGTGGTAGATTCACTTTCAAATGATTTTGATTGTGAAGAAATAAAATTACATTTAAATCTTTGAAGATCAAAATTGACTGAGAAAAAAAAAGCCAGAAAAGAGTTCCACAAGTGAGAAGTGTGAGAGAAAAAACTTAGCATAAAATTTATGGTTACATCTCACAATTTCAAAATGGTAAGATCTGGCTACCAATCTAGTCAGTCAGTCAAGTGATATATAGGATACACACTTGGATGATCATGTCTCAATCCATGACTGACTAGACAGAAGATTTTCCTACAGTGTTGCCATTTCTTTCTGCAGTAGACTGGTCACCAACCAAGGCTATAGAACCAAATCTATCCTGCTATTTAACCCACACCTGGATGGAGAAGAGATGGATTAATACCTTTTCCCAAGGGTAGTTGCACATAAGTGAATGCAAAGAATTCAATTGGAATTAGAAATGAGGGGGGTGGCGTCTGATTTCTTGTTTTGAGCCAATATCTACTGCACCAGAATGCACAACTTGATCTATTACTGCGCTTAAATTCATAAAATTGAGGTACCAAGGATTATATAAAATTAGTGGGAGTAATGTATTAAAATTCAAATTTGGTTAGCTTATCAACATATCAATTCCTATATCAGTTATTGCTGAAATTATTTAATATTAGAAACCATAACTTGGAATAGGATTCAGAAGAGAAAAAAAATTATGGATTAAGAGAGTTTGAGAAGAATGCTTTATGAGTAGTGTAAGACAAATAATATTAAGATCTTGAGATTATATTTTCATATAAAATCTGTATTCTTTCAGAAATTGGATTACTTTGGATTGATTGAGTTTATTGAGGAGTTTTTATAAGTTGTTTAATTGATAATATTGTATTTGTCTATATTTCTGAGATGAGGTATTTACACTATTTACATTATTTGAACTATTGTCCTCATCTTGGTTGCCATTTGTATGATGTTTTGGCTGTTGTACACTCCAGCCTTCTTCCTACCACCTGAAGAAGGTTAGAACATACAACAGGTGAAACATTGTACCCGAGATGAGGATAGTAGTCTGAATAATGTAAATAGTGATGATATTGTATTTGAATTGGGTTTAGAAAACCAGAGTTCACTTGAATGGTTCACTATTATTCTTGTCTACATAGAAGGTTCTTCATTTTTCATTAGGTGATTATGTGTAATTTGAAAATGACCAATACGGAGTCTGGCTAACACAACACAATCTCTTATCGCCTTGTATTCTGACTTCTATTCTCCTATGATGGGATAGATGCTTGTTGTCTAGGTTGGAGTTCCAATATTCCTGCCATTTATTTGTGATGAATTTATTTATAGTAAACTTGAAATCAGTATAAAAGATTTTAGTGATTAATGTTTACTGCTTTCTTTTCTACTGAATCAGCTATCATTTTATATATGCTGTACCCAATATGGCTTGGTATCCAGCATAGTGTGCTGTTTTTGTTTTGAAAAATGTCCCATTCTATTTACTAAGTTAATAATTAGTAAGTCTGTTGTTTTTAGTAATATAATTGCTGACACCAAGTCAGTATAGTAAGATCAGTTGGACACCATCTGTGAGAATAAGAGCACCTTGATGCAATTCCCTACCATTTTGAAACAGCATTCTGTACTGCTTGGCAATCAGAAGCTCCAATACAAACATTTCAGGGTGTTTGGGTATCAATCAGAACGGTGCTGAGGATTCGTAGATAGTTGGATGATATATCCAGTCAACATCATGGTGTTTGGAGTGATCACTAGTGATGGCAACATCATGCCTCAATTCATTTTCTCACAGGGTCTCAGACTCAACACAGAGACCTACATCAATAGCCTTGAGAAGGCAGTGCTGCCTTGGGTCAAGAAGGTGGCTGCTGAAGACCTTATGTCTAGCAACAGGACTATGCAACATGCCACAGAAGCAGTCATGCCTGTCAGACAATTTTTGTGACCACACTACTCCTTACATCTGACCACCTAAATTCTCAGAATGAAATCCCCTTATTATGTGTGGGCATACAGTTGAGCAAGAAACCAACAAAACTACTTGTAATACCAAAGATGAACTGAAGGCAAGGATTATGGTAGCATTCACCAACTTAAACAAGGAGACTGTTGAGAAGAGCTGCCAGAGATGTCAAGTCGTCCAGAGGCTGTGATTGAAGTCAATGGTGATTCTATCAAATAAATTTACTCTTTAGTATTTAAAGATATTTTTGTGAAATTTTGGTAAATAAATCTGTTAAAATGAAATGTCAGTGTTATTTTCACTTTTGTATAATTTAGATAATAAGGTATCCATCACACACTGTATTATGCTTGTTACTTGTTATTATGTCAAGTGGTAAGTTAATAGCCAAGATTTTGGTACTGTATGTTGAGGTTTTATCTAGGAGTCATTTTGTCAATTTTACTTTATTAGCATCACATCCTACTTTAAAATTTTGAAATTCAAAAAATGCCTGTTGATAATATTTTCTCTTTTTCAATAGAAAATTTGATTAAGAATTTGATGCAATAAGCACAAAAACTTAAAATATATTTGAACATTTTTGTTTTTTTACATTTTTAATACTACTTGCCATGGTTAGATTTGTGCTGTTTCTTATTTTTTACACACACACACACACACACACACTAAAAATTATTTCACACCATGTGTATCTCAAAAAAATACAATTGCGCGGGAATTCACCCCTTACCATACCCTGTGGGGTCAAAAACAAGGACGGCGCACCCAAAAGCTCAGACATCGTGGAAAGTACACCACGTGGTCAAAAATATGATTTTTTGACCACTCAGGGCTCGACATAAGAAACACATTTCTTGATCTCCCAGGAGCCTCACCATCCAGATAAAAGGAAGGTAGAAACTCTCAGCAGAGCAGAGGGCCGAGCAACCAGCTCACACCAAAAGGGCATGCAAAGCTTGGAGCACACAGAGAGAATCCAGCAGTTCACACAACAGGCAGTATCACGGATCAGCAAACATTCTTTCACCCTCTCTCTCTCATCTTGCTCGCTACACATCGTTCTACCTTTCCCTCTCACATTTTTTTTTTTTTTTTTTTTTTTTTTTACACCTTTATGGACAACTTCATTTTTGTACAAAAAATAATTCTTTCATTTTTTTTACGAAAATAAACAAAAGTTCATCTTAATTTATTTCCGGCTTTATTTCATGAACCAAGCTACGCCGAGTCGACTCGTAAATATAATTCTCCCTCCTACAGATTTCTGAATAACTAAGCAAATATACTGTATACATTTTACAAGAACTTTAGCCAAATTCTTTTTAAATGGCACAAAATTTTTTAAAAAAGTTAATTATATTTTATACAAAATAATTATTTTCCCTTTCAAGTTATTTTTTGTAAGTATATCTTGCTTAATTTAAGATTAAATAAAATAAATGTGTATTTTCCCTTGACATGTATTTCTCTCATTGAACACCTAAGTAGTGAAAAAGAATTAAATAAATTAAAAATCTGTTTTGGATGATCTTCAAGTTTGACAGAGTGGCTAGTTATTGCCTATATTCTATTACAATAGAGATAGGGCATCAAATTTAAGAAAAAAATTTCTTAAAAAACACATGTTTGAATAAAAACAGATTTAATACAGTCTGTTCAGCAACATTTTTCTGTCAGAAATAATTTTTCAAAGTAAATAAATACAAGTATGAATAAAATATGATTTCATATATTTCATAATTACAAAGTGGTATCCTCCACCCAGCACTGACCCTACAATCAAAATCCAAATGACAAATTGAACATGAGCCAGTCTACATGGTATGGATTAACCAAATCCCCCTAACCCCTGGTATTTTTTGTTTGCAAGCACATTTGACTATTTTCAAGATGGCTGATAAAAGAGTATACATTAAATTTTTATTTCTTTTTGCAAAACCACTACTGAAACTGTTGTAATGTTCTGAGAAACTTTAAATGAAACTTTAGAGAAAACTTTAAAGTAGTCTGCTCTTGAAGACTAACCAAGATTTAGCCAACCTTCAACAAGTTGAAATGATAAAAATCTTGAAAAATATTTATTAAGCAATCAATGAAAAGCAGTAGTGAACCATTAATGACAAGTTTGCACTGGAGTTTATGTAAGTAAATATTAACAAAACATTTGAAAATGAAATGCATTTGCACAAAATTAGTGCCTAATTTTCTCAGAGGATAAATAAAAACAAATGTACCAGGATTTGAGGGAACAGTTTCAAAACGTAATGAGGGATGTGTCACATAATTCATTATTTTTGGGTGCCCAATTGCATAAGTAAACCATTTCCTATTTTAAGGTACATATGGTTAGTTGTTTATGCAAAGTTGATATTTCTACATTTGAAAACAGATGTAATGTATATTACTTGCATGCTTTGTAACATTTCCTGGATCATACATAAAAGAATTATATCTAGCAACCATTCTCCATTTGTAAAAGTGAAAAGTCAGTTCTCAACTTGAATATGCAAAGTATTTTCATTTAAATAGATGAGCTACAATTGAGATATTTTCTTGAATGCACTTAGAAAATAGTAAAAATAGAAGTAAAACTTGTTTCATTTTTGATTAACTATATAACATGTCAGAATTAATTAAGTGGATATAATAATAAAATATTTATATTTCTGAGATGTATGTTTAAAAATTTTGTTAAAAAATAAAAATACTAACCTGTTTGACATCTTGCTGAAACAGCCTAAGCCCAAGTCGCTGATGTAACTTTACTTTTTTATTGTGCCATAAGTGTTCCAGACGTCGTTGATGAGCAAGAACCTATTAAAAAAAAAGTATTTGCATTTTTATCATGCAACAAATAGATTTTTATATGGAAAAGTGACAATGAAATTATTTTAAAAAAGTGTCATGAATGTACCACCTGCTAGGATATATTCTTTTAGTCTGAGCTCAGTAAGCTAGCTAAGAAAATATTCAAATGATGTTAATGGTTAAATTTTTGTTGACATGGTACATTAAATGCATGAAAATGTATTTTTTCAGGGTTTTTTTTTTTTTTATAATTAAATAAGTTTTGATCTGAAATAAATAGGAAAAAAAATGATTAACATTTACAAAGGTATTAACAAGCAAACTTATTTTTCTGCTTGTTGGAATATATGTTTAAATAGAAAATAAAAATTTGGATATGCAAACTACTTTTTCATTCAAATGTTTTGTGACAACCAACCATGATTGTATCTTTATTTAAAGTTACTTCAAGAAATTCTTTTTCCTAAAATATTCAAGAATTTTCCATCTCAATTTTCAAAAGTTTATAAATCATTCCAGTGTCAGTTAATGGACCAATTCAACTAAGTATATCAGAATAATTTAAAATTAGTATATTTGGATGTAATGGATAACAAAAAAATGTGGAGGGACACTTTGGTTATAGAAATGTCAATTTTACCTCTTCATTATCAGGATATTTTAAAGCGTATTAAAATAACCAAACTAAAGGAAAGGATACTTATGAATGTTTTTTAATTTAATATAAAGTTTTAAAGTAATAAAACTTGACCGGGCAATCTTATGTATAGTTTTTTTTTTAACATCTTAAACTATGCTGCTCACTGCTACTAGTTCAGTCATTTATTTTATTTACCCAGTTGAAAAGGAAGCCCTTTTTTGCACATGGCCAGAAGTGATGGATCAGAGGCATAGTATAAAAAGATTGAGAAAAGCCCTCTTCCCTCCTTCCCAATCTCCTGGCGAGGAGTTTTAGGAACAAAAACAATCTCCTCTTATGTCTGGAGGGGCAGTTTTTTTTTTTGTTTTATGGCTGACCCTTTGGGAGAGAGCCAAGCAATAGCTTAACATTCAACAAGTACCAAAAATTTAAATACCAACTTCAAATTGAATTTTTTAATTTCTAGTTTAATGGCACTATGCAACTATTACTATTTTTTGTTTGATTAAAACGTTTTATTGCTGCTAATTAAATGATTAATAATGTTGTGCAAAACTGCAAACCTGACAGTATTATTCAAACAAAACCATACCCCCCCCCCCCATCATTTTCTTTTTTAAATTAAGACGTGGATTCTCAAGCTAAAGGCAACACTCTAAAATTTTTGGTTTTAATTAATTGTGTGTATTTGAGCAGGATGCGTTGATAAAAGGTGTAATTAAGAGTATAATTAATTTAGCTTGAAAATTTACTCCTAAATTGAAGTAGTAAGAGAAATATTTGTTAAAGATGATTAATCTACCATTTCAGATACTACTTAATTCCTAGCCAGGCCCTAGAAGTGCTGTGTGTTTGCTTGCAAAGCAAATTACAGAAGCCAGCAAGACAAAACTACATGTGGTGAGATTAATAAAATACCAGTTTATCATTTTCCAAAAAACAAAAACACGAGAGAGAGAGAGCAATGGATAAAATCCGTTCCAAATGCCAATCTAAATGTTACTAACAATACTGTTATTTGTCAACAACATTGGCCTTCAAATTTTGATACCATAAAAGTTAATGGAAAAATATGTCCAAAAAATTCACCATTTGTATGGCCAGGTGTGCCAAGTACAAACACCCTCAGCTGTTCAAAGGAATATTAAAAAAAAAAAACCCTCCAATACTGTTAGAAATCAAATTGCTGATGAACTTAATGCTTTTTTTAGAATTAGATAAAATTATACAAATTTGAAAAAGTCTGCTTAACAAAAAAAAGGGCTTTATATGTCCAGTTGTAGCATTTTTGGATGAAAATATTTTAACTGTTCAATCATCAAAATGTATTGATGTTATTCCTCTCTATGTTGAAAATTTATAACAATTTGTGCTTTGAAGCATTTCATTATGGAGTTAAGTGTTATATTAGCAGCCTGTCCAAAAATCGTATAAATATAGTTGATACTTGGTCAAAACTTGAAAAATTCATCCGATATTTAAATTCTATGGTTTTTGATCACAAGAAAAATATCCTGAGTCAACAATTTTTAGCAATGGCTCCCAAAATGATTGGAATAAAATACAGCTCAGATATAGTTGTGCGTGCTTCTGGGTACTATGCAAGATCACGGACATTGTATAATGAATTAAGATATGATTTTCAATTACCCTCATTAACAACATTAGGAAGGATGATGTCAAAAGTTTCAAAAGTTAATGAAATCTTTTTTGTTATCTATATAACGCACTTCTCACTCAGTCTGAAATAAGTGCAAGTAAGAATGATACTGCCCTCTTCATAAACAAGGTTTTGACATGGTGGAAAATTTTAAATGTTAAATCCCTTCAAATTGATAAATTACATAATGATCCTCTACAAGCTGAAATCAGATCTCCAAATGACATTCGAATTGATTTTATCATTGAATTTGGTAAAATGGCTCTTAATATGGCTGGCAGTCAAAGCAATCGTAAAAAACAATTATCCCAAAATACTGCTACTGCCATACATCATACTTACAATGGAATTGTTAGTCTATGTCGACACCTTTTAGCTACAAGTCATAAATATGTACTACTAATTTTCAACTGATCCATTAGAAAAAGAATTTGCTAAACTTTGCCAAGGATCAGGTGGCACCTATTTTATAAATGTTCAACAAGGTATTGAAAAGCTGTATATTAAGCTGACATCTTTACTTTTAAATCAAAATGTAAATATTGATGAATTTGATGTTAATCCAGGTCACCAATGTACATCTTGTGATTATAAACTTTGTGAGGAAAGTTCAGAAATATTTGACAACCTGGAAAATTTAGAACCATCTCTTTCCAATGAAATAAAAATGGTTCTTGTGTACATAGCTGGATATATTACAAGAAATGATAATCAACCCAGTGAATGTGAAACCCATTTTTATTATGAAAAGTATGGAAAATATACCAATTTAATTGACCGTGGAAAACAAAGTTCCTTCTGACCACACTTGTCAATGGTTATTTTTTTGTTTCATCCTTTTCTAAACAATAAAGGAAAATGATTGCTATAAATCATTAAGTAACATTTTAATGCTTATTTCTGAGTTTCATTTTTTCAACATGGAGAAAAAGCATGCTTCTACTTTTGTAAACATAGTTTTGAAAAATTTTTGCAAACATGGCACACCTATATCAGAAAAAGAACCAGGTTTAAAAGTTTTGAAACTTTTCTAGAATGATTTTGTTTTATTTGTCTATATTTCTGCGATGATTGTTATATACACACTTCAGCTGACATCTTCCAGCCTTCTCAGGTTCTGTTTGTCAAACCCAGTAACTGTACTGTAAATTTAAACCAAAGTCTTTATTCACTCACAGGGAATAGATTGAATAAAGGATTCAGTGACACCTGTAAATAATATAAATTTCTGATTCTATATATCTTTTACCAGAAATCATAATTACCCCTTTGTGTTGTTTAATAATTATCAGTGTTCATAGCAAAAATACATATTTTCATTTATTTACCTTTCAACACATCCTATTATCCTCAGGTGTGAATAAAAATGTTATTCTAAATATTTCATAAAGTGGTTGACTTCATTTTCTTCTAAAATTTCTGAAAATCCTACATCTTTCAATAGGCCTCTAGTTCTGGCTCTCAGTTGTGCCATGACTTGGCCTGGAGTATAGAACACCATGATATATATATATATATATATATATATATATATATATATATATATATATACACACACACACACACATATACATACATATATTAAGTGAGGTTCACCCTGTACAAGGACCGGAAGCCACTCAAAGAGGTACAGTTTTATGCAGATAGGTTGGGAAGACTCAAACAGGTTAACATTATAGTGATTGGGGAAACAAACTTAGGAGTCAGTACCATAGAGCAGTGGTTCACAGTAAAAATCTGCTGGAGTGGCACTTATTTCTCACCAATGGAATACATAGAGAATGAGGGTGATTTGCTACAATGTGAGTGGCATGGTGGGTCCTGGCTGAGAAGGTTAGAATTGGTGGAAGCAAGTAATGTAGTTTACCCAAGCACTTTCCATGAAGTAGTAATAGAGCAGTGAGAAGCTTGCCACATTTTTATACTTTATGATTTTAAGCACAGTACTAGATTGGCAATGAGGTTTTGAAATTTACAGTTGAAATAGTACTTATGGTTACATTTATCCATGTTAACAGTTTCTTCTCTTGCACTTGTTAAACTTTCTTCTGACTTTCCAATCAACTTTTATCTTCAAATATCTAAATGCAATGTCAATCGTTATCTAATCTTAATTCCCATTCTTTTATTCTTCTCTCACCTTAATGTTTTTGTTTCTCATATTCTGTCACACTCAGTAACCCCTGTACCTTTATTGCCTTGCAAACAGATAAAAATTCCCTAAAATATTAAAGTTATTACCATTGTAAATAATGACCTAAAAGTGTAATCAGTATTCCAGTTTCAGAACAAACCTTTACTTAGTGTCAATAGATTCAATTGCTTAAACTAGAAAGTTTTATTTCAGACCACAAAATTAAATCAGAAGTTGCAGAGAGGATAAAATTTATTCTCACATCATGAATAACATCCAGAACATGTCCAGCAGCTTCAGAATAATCTGCTTTTGCTGTAATAGAATTGTTGCTGCTTGATGTGACTGGAGTTTGTAAAGTATCCAACAAAGCCTTGCCATCAGCACATACCTATAAAAAAAAAAAAAAAAGCCTGTAAACTTTGTGCAAACAATCATGATAAAGAAAACATTAACAGTACGGTTCCAATGAATGACTTATTTTATAAGGAAAGACTTTTAAAATAACAAAATAAGAGATAATAACTTGTTTAATGGCACTTGTAAATGGGACTCATTAACCCAGACCAACTTTAGTTTCTTTGAATAAAAACATAACAATTGGTTAGTAATATTCGTTAGTAGTATATTCAATTTTTTAAAATTGAAAAAATAATTGATTTCATAATGCTAATAACTTGATAGTACTTAATCATTTCAATCAAATACTGCATGATCTTTAAAAAGTTTTGGGTAAATTCAAAGTTGCTACATTTCATAAGCACAAATACTGTGTTGTATTTTTCTACAATGGCATATACTAAAAGCTGAAGATTATCAAACAAAAATCCCATTAAGTAAAATCTGTCCTTGTGTGTTATCCTAAGTTTTATTTAATCAAGCCAAGATGTCATATCTGCAGAATGTTTGCTGCATACCATCCTAGCAAAAATCTGTCAATATTTAATGCTACCTAGTCAAAAAATCTACCATGAAGATCTTGTTTTTGTCTTTTTAAAGCATCATATTTATAATTCCATAAAAATTTGAAGAAAAGACCAAAAATATATTTAACTATTTCATTACCATTTTTATTTATATTTTCTATAAGTATCAATATTAGTCACAAACAATACTTAAAAATGAAACTAAGAAAATAAGAATTTACAGAGTTTAATCAAAGTAGATTTTTCAAAAACAATATTAGTGATATGAAAAGATTTATTTGAAATTATAAAACTGCAAATTACCAACAAACTAAAAAAAGACAAGTTTATGGCATCAAAACATAAGTATTTATCTCAAATAGAAATATAACTATACTGAAAGAAAAAAAAATTACTTCAGCATATGCTTGACTGATGGTTTCAATAAGTGTTTGATGTTGTTGTAATGCTTCCTCCAGTTCTTTGATGGACGATGGAATCTGGGGACTTTCACAGGCAAGTCTCCAATCATTTACTTGGGCAAGATACTAGAGTACATAAAAAAAATATAAGAAATAAATAGTAAAGACTTGATAATGAAAATGATTTTTTAAAGTAAACAGCTGCACACATAAATACTAGAAAATATTACTAAAGATAAAAAAGTAAAATATGTATTTTAAAGAGAAAATACTTTTGTATCACTTTGAATAAGTAGTTTCTGTACAACAATTAACTATAAATAAATTGTAACAAGTTCAGTAGCCACTCTAGAAATGATTAAAAAAAATACAATACAACTGAACTGAAACAGCACTACTTGCTTTGCCTATTAAACATTATTTTATTACTATAAAATTGCATTCTTAAAATTGCTGAAATAGAATTAACAAATTAATACAATTTGACCAATTTAAAAATTGGCCTAATTTCAAACTTTAGTTGAAACTGCTAGTTTTATACATTAAATTAAAATTTTTAGAAACAATTCTACAAAATTATATTTACAATAAAAAAAATGTTTAAGTTTATTAAAAAATGTTTTCAATGAAAGGCATAAGAAAAAAAACACTTAATTTGCAAAATATACAAAATCTGTTAGCGCTGGCTTTAAAATAACAATTTTTTTTTAAAATTATGAAAAAAAGGTGACATGACAAGTAATGCTCAACTCTTATGGGAAGCAAGTCAATGCAGCATCCAAGAAATTATTCCCCTTACATTTTTTATCCTCCTTAAATAATAACTTTAAAATGCTCTTTTGTATTATTGATACATTTACTTCTATGTATTTGACATTTAGTTAATTTTATCAGCTTAAAAAAATGGTGGGGTAGAATCATCAGCCAAGTTACTTTATAAGTCATGATGCAAAATTCACTGATCTAATCATCTGAATAACTTAATTCAAATTATCTATACAAAAATCAAATTATTCTTGGAGGTGAGCATTTTAACAAATAACATTTTTTATTTATTTTATTTTTTAGTTGTAATTGACAAGGAATACTGTAACAAATATTTTGAAAAAATTCTTTCCATTCTTTATAAAATTACTGCTAATTATCATATATTCTAACTAGTAAACCTATCCTTTTGTATTAAATATGGACTGATAAATTAAGAGGACTTAATTTTAAAAGAACTAAAAGCTAAAATTATGAATCCATTACCTAAAAATATCAATTTCACTAATTTTCTTAAACAAAACTGTACATATCACTTTATATAGGTAAAAATGTGTATAAGGAATTATACTTGCTATAAAAACAAATCAAATAATGATGTTTAATAGATGTTAAAACAAAATAGATTAAGAAATTATATGGATTTAGAATTGTTAAAAGGGAAAAAATGTTACCTGTTCTGCGCGTTTATGAAAAATCACTGACATACTAAGGACAGTACTACGATCATCAACTGCTGCTGCTAAAGTTTTCCAATCACGCTCCAGTTTACTGGCCTGTTGGCGAATTTCATTAGCACCATAATGACCAGTATCACACAGCCTCTGAGCAACACTTAATATGCGGTTAATGTTCATGTACATGTCCTTTAAGAAAGTAAAAACATTTTTAGATTAGAAAGTACAATTGTAACCTTGCTGATGCTATTTTAAAAAAAAAAAACACACACACACACACAACAATATGATGCAAAATGAAACAAGTTCTTATATAAAATAAACTTCATTATTTAAATTAAAAATTCTTTAAAATATATCTTTATACAAGATTTAATTTTTTTTTTAATTTTTACTTTATTAAAATTATCATGAAAAGGGAATAATTTTTCATTTTTGTGCAATCAATATTTATAAACTGTTCCCCACCCACTAAATGAGAACTAGGTGATGATTATACACCTATTCCAAATATTAGTGTTTTTTTTTTGTAAAAAACAAAAAGCATCAAATAAAAATAAAGTTTTAAAAATTGTCCCAGTTTCATTTTGGAGTTGAAGAGAGTTAAGGTCGCTTTTGAAACTGAAAAAATTCTTTGGAGATAAACATTTCATTTTAACCTCATTCTAATTATGAACACCTTTTGAAACATGCTGCTTCTACTTACTAGATAAATAAAAATAAATGATTTGAAATTCTCCTAAACTGACATTTTAATCTGTAAAACAATCTATATAAATAATCCTATCTTGAAATATCCAAGGATCGTGAAAATATAAAATAAAGTTCTACAAATATATTTTTAGTAATAGGATTATTCAATGTTGCAAGATCACATACATTCTAAATGCTAAATTTAAATTAAGCATTCAAACAACAATATTAAAAATTGATCTGCATTAAAACAACGTCATGAAAATTTCCTTTGTACATATTATAGAATAAATTTACACCATTGTTTCTTTTTTTTTTTAATGTTTTTTTTTTTTAATGTTTTTTTTTTTTAATATAGATATAAGCATTCAAAGATAAGTATATTTATGAAAGAAATTGTCTGACTGGACAGTTGACTTTAGATGGAAATTTTGGTGAGAAATACATCCAGTGCAGTAAAACAATTATAGGGAAAAAAAAAACAAAAAAACATAAGACAAGCATTTTGATGTGGCATTATATTGCAATAAATACCAAAAAGTAGCCATAAAAGCAAGAAACACACACGCACACACACAGAGAGCATGTGCCAAAATACACTTTTGAAAAGCACAAAAAAAAAAAAAAAAAAATCAGGAAATAAAATTTGAGATACACAAACAAAATTAAGATTGTATATCTTAACTACAATACCACATAGAAATTAACAATTGTTTCACTGGAGATTTTAACGGCTTAATTATTTGAATATCTCAAGATCAAAATTTGCTATAAAAAATTGTTTAAGTAATTTATTTATTTCTGCACTTGGTATCTTTTCAAACAAGTATATTTTCAACCAAACCGTTTGTGGCTAGTAATAATTAAATGTAATAATTTTAACCTCTTTCAAATCATTAACTTTTTTAAATAAACTAGCATTCATAATAAATATCATCTCAATTTAAGCATATTCTAATCTTGTTTTCTCAAAATTTTATTTTGTTCATCTTACATTGAGAAAAAATCCAGAAATTTCAAGTATATTAATTTCACAGAATTAACTAGAATGTAAGATCATAAATCATTTTACCTTCTAAAAAACAAAAAAGTGAATTTCTTTCACACCATTTTGTTCAATGAAGCTAATACATTTTATGACAATAATGATATAAACTGACAATGTTAATATTCATGAGTTAGTACTATTATAATAAAATATTACATATGTAATCAATTCTTTTAATAAATCATACATATATTTTTTATCTTCATTCAAGCAAATATTAAACTTAAAGCAAATACATCATATCTATCCTATGTAATATCATAGCCAAATCATAGTCCACGATATAAATGACTAAAAACAAAACATCAATATTTGTAATTATGCTCTCAAATATTCTAGCAAAATAATGTTAACAAAAAACTTAAATGAAATGCAACATTTATAATGCTTACAATTATTTTTGGTAGACTTAGAAATAGGATTATATATAATCATCAAAATATTTACAATATTTAAAAGACTATCTGAAATTAAATGAATATTCAAATTACATAAGCTTCAAGTAATATTTTTAAATGCCTAAATATCTATAATATTGGTTAGCAAACTATCAGAGTTACCAAACAAAAATGTTTTTAACAGTATCAATAAATTGAACTCGTTAAAAAGCAAATAACCATAAAAAATCACAGTGCAAACAATGATTTTCCTGAAACAGCTGATAAGATATTTCATCAACATGACATTCCTTGTGGTTAAACAATACGAGAAATTATTTATAACTATTAAACATGTTAGAAACTTAGTTTTTATCAAACTGTAAAATTCCTTTTTGCTTGAATACCAAAATAAAACAGGATAACAAAATTATAAAACTGCATAATGTAATAAGCTATTATTTACCCCAGCTCAGTAAGAATTCAAAAGTTTGTAGAATAGAATCAAAAGAAATCGATTCTTTTCCACATTCCAATAAAGAGGAAACAATGTCTGCAAAATGGAGTTTTTCTACTAAATGCTATTCAGAAAGAATTTAATATAACCTGTGACGCCATAATTAGAGAAAATTAATAAGACTAATGCAAATAGTATATCAACAATGGTATCAAATTAAAGTACATAAAAATGGGCTAATTTTTAAAATGTCTTAAAATTGTTTTATTCAGATTATTTCTCTTACAAAAGAAAATATTAAATTAAACTCACAATTACAGAATCTTAAAATATTTTTATAATTACTGAACAATGATAAATTAACTATCAATTCTAATAGGTATCTTTATAAATTCAGTTATGGTATTAGATTTTTTCATTCGTTAATGACTGTTTAATTTTATGTCTGCATATGAAGCCAATTAACAATATTGGAACTCCAATAGCCTTTTAAACACAAAAAATATTGACACAATTCATAGTCTAAAGATTTACTTCTGAACATTTTTATGGAAAAAAGTGATGATAGTGTTCCCCAGTGTATAAAATATATGAGAAGAGGCCTTGAAGCCTACAAGAAGACACATTATTCTTGATACTGTGAAGAAAAACGTGGATCAGATTAAGATAACAGAACATAAGTGGAGGTGTTACCATGCATACAAAAATCAGTCACAAGCAAATATAGTAGCAGTAGCAGCATTCAGAAACTGGTCAGGAGCAACAGAAAAAAAAGCAGAACAGGAGGAGGAGGAGGATATAAAAAGTAGACCATAAGATAAGTTTTATTTTTCATCCTATTGCTGATGGCAACATGAACAACAAACAAAGTATTTTAGAAAATACATGCAACATGCTGCTGCCATACTGCATGGTGCAAAAATCACAAGGATTAAACTAGTCATATTGACAATGCTACAGACAATGACATAAAACAGAAGATGACAGGTAACAGAATGGTCCAGAGTGAAAGATATCTTCAGATAAATTTAATAACAGCTATTTATAAACAAAGAAAAACTAAGTGAAATGTACAAGAAAAACAAATTACATATTGTAATTCTTACTATAAAAATAAACTTATTAGAAAAGTCAAAATTTTTTATGATTTTCATTTTGGGTAAGAGATAAATTTGTGAATATTTAAATTAATATTTTTATGTAACTTTATATTCATATAGTTAATTGCCATCTTTTTACACATTAAATCAATCTCTGGGATTATTAATTCTCAGAACATTTCAAAATTCTTATCTGTTATCCTATTTAATTATGCAATCAGCAGACCAGCTGAAATGTTCAAATAATCATCATATCTACTGAGAGTTTTACTTTGACAATAACACTGATATTCATTACATTCTTCAATCACTTTATTATGCACACTGTGTTCCTACTAATTTTAAAAAATAAAGTTAGAGAAAATCGACTAGGAAAACTTTAATGTAACAAAATCATGTATATTTTAATATTTAACAAATCATTATATGGTAATCAGTGTTCATTGCAACACATTGAAAAGAATCACAGTAAAGAGACTTATTTTCAAAATACATTCATAAATGTCATCCAATTTTTTGTATAATTTTATAAATATCAATGAAATGAACAAGTCTATTACTATTTTCTTACCTGACATAAGCTTTCAATAAAAAAAATTGAATGGCAGAGTTTGTTTTTTATTTGGATCTATACAAATATTCAATTACATTTTTTCACTCATCTAATATGCTATTAATGAAATGGCAATTAAAAATAGGATCTGAGAGTGAAGAGCAGAGTTGACCAAAAGTAAAATATAAAATTATTTCTGAATTAGCATAGTTAAATGGTTAATATTTAACACTTTTAAATTTTTGTTTTTTAATAATAAGATATGTTGCCACTGAACTGAGTGTCAACCAAACTCAGTAATTCTCTTTTCCAACATACAAAGATTATAAATTTAAAAATAAACTAGAAACATCTTTTCTTCAGTTTTTAAAGTTTGAAGATCACTTATTTGGTACAAGAGTTCTCCATTCTGTTCCCCCTCAAATGAAGTTATTGAAACAAAGAGAAGGCCAACATCTGAAAGCGTCTTCGTTTATTGCAAGTAGAGATATAGAGAGAAAAAAAAAGAATCAAGGAAAGTGATTAGGCTTGAAAGGGACAGTCACTGTCAGTCAATCAATTTGCATAATCAAGATAAATCAGAAGCAACCAAAGTGCAGCAAAATACTCGTTAGCATTATTAACCTAAAAGAAGCAGTCACACTAACTTGGACTGTACAATCTCTTAATATTTTGTTTTACTGTTTTTACAACACAAAAGAAACTTCTGTTACGAATATCATTAACTATTGTTTTTTACTGACCCTTACAAAATTCATTAAATTTATTTTAAAATATTAAAAGATCATAGTGAGAAAATAGAATGCTATTCTAATAAAAATGATTTTCAATATTCAACAATAGTTGTATTTTTAAATTTTATACTAGAAAAAAAATTGTTCAAAATGTAATATACTTATATAAAATGCATATTGTCTATACTAATAGAAATACCTAGAAAAATTCTTATTCTAGATTTCTTTATGGTTTCATTTGAAACAGAAATATAGTATCATTTAATCCAAAGCTTAACTTATTTTAAATTGATATCTTTAAAAATAAATTTTTGAAAAGTCTGAAACAGATACTGCTTCAATGGTTACTTAGTTTATATATGGTTTCTTTAATCAAAGATTATAAAACATAAATGGTATATCAAGTTTAAAAGTTAAATAATAGGAATAAAAAAATACTTTTTAATAATAGATACAAATTGATGAATTTAAATTTTGACTAAATATTTTAAGTTAATGAATTTTATACAAAAATAAATATTCATTAATTTAAACTCATTGGCCTAGAAATGCCTTAAATGTGAGATTAGCTTACATGTACAACTTAATCCAAATATAAATACAGAAATCTCTGACAGAGCAACAGCAGAAATTTCT
>JBBBDQ010001802.1:1390000-1480000 GCA_037127315.1 Ascarosepion bandense
GCTTCAATAAAATAATTCAGTAAACTTTGAGCCCTTAAAAGCTGTGTAGGTTTATCAGCCAAGCAGACTGGTGTTGCAAATATCCAGGTCTTACCTGAAGGCACCACTTCATGATTAATGAAAAAGAAAATTCCATATGTAAACAAATAAACAAAATATGAACTTAAAAGAAAAGAAAAAAAAATGAGTAGAAAACTCAAATTTGACAAAATTTATCAATGAGACTACATATACCTAGGCAATAAAAAATGTACACACAATTTATTGTAGAAGTAAATGAGAACAAAAATACCAAAAATATTAGAAAAAATATATATTTCAGTTTTTCTTTTTTTTTCATAAGGTATAATCATATCACTAATTAACAAACCAGTGTAAAATGGAAAACTTGACACCCATTCATTATAACTAATAGAACTCTAAAATGTACAGGAGGCACAAAAAAATTATAATGTATAAAAAAAACTAAAAACTATATATATGACATACATAGAAATTTAGTGCTATTTTGTAATGCCAAGTAGTTCCATAATTTCTAAGTGGAAACATTTCAGTAAAACTGTAATAAGAAATTGCATTATTTTGTTTATATACTGAGATAAAATTCATTATAGTTGATATCAATTTTCAAGTGAATGCAAGCACACATTTTTATTTATAAAAATCAAAACAGATTAAAGCAAAGCTAAATTATAAAAACTGAGCTAACCTAATTTAAAATATATAAATACAGGGGGCGATGGATGAATTGTCTAAATTAGGCTAAAATGAAAACAACACTAACATCTCATTTAAAAGATATATTTACCAAAAATTAGACAAAATATCTTGAAATTTATTCAATAAAATTGCCAATAGCTTCAACTACAGCCTCCAGACAACTTCAGAATCTCAACTCTTATGGACGCTTTCCTTGTATAAGTTGATGAATGCTGCGATAATCTTTGCCTTCAGTTCATCCATGGTATTAAAAAAGTTTTTTTGGTCTCTCACTCAACTGCCCTCCACACAAAATAATCAAGTGAATTGCAGACTGAGGGACTAGATGGCCAGATATGGAAGTGGGGGACGTGGTTGAAGAAATTGTCTGACAGACATAACTGGGATCTCTTGCTTGTATGGCGTGGTGCAGTTGCAAGATATAGTGTTTTCAAATAGCTACCCTCTTGAACCAGGGCAGCACTATATCTCATGGCACTTAATGTAGGCCTCTGTGCTGAATCTGAGGCCCTGTAGGAAGATGAATAGAGGCTTAACATCACCATCAATATTAATCACTCCAAATGCCTTCATAATAACTATTAGACTCATCCATCCCATTCTGAATCTCACAAACACACTGAAATGTTCTTATTGCAGCTTCTGGCTCGAATTACAAACAGTACAGCATGCCGTTTCAAAATTTCCTGCAAAGTGAATTGCATTAGGGTGCTCTTTTTCTCACAGATGGTTCCAAATGAACCCTACTATATTGTGCAGTCGACAAAGTCAGAAACAAATAACAAGCATGTGTAAAGGTAAAAATTACAAAATAGCGACAATTTACACACCACACCCTCTTTGTGCGTGTGTGTGGTGTTTTAAACTGAATAATCAATAGGATATATTTTATTTTACATTTTTAAATTTAATTTTCTTTTTATTCATTAAATTTAAGCATTTTTGCTATTAATATATATATATATATATATATATAATTTTTTTGCAATTTAAACATATCTAAAGTCAATGAAAATAAATTAAGTATTTCAACAAATTTGTGAAGAAAATATTTAAGAGAATTGTTGTATGAGACACAGTAATTTACTTCACACTGTTGTCAAAAGAATTAGATATGTTTTATTAATAGTTGTTCTGAACTTTCTAATTTCTAATACATAAGTTGGGTGTGAGAATTTACGTTCACCCAGAATCAATAAATAGTTTACAGGACAGATTTAAAAGTATTCACATTAAAGCCACTCATACAACTAAAGTGGATTTTTTTGTTGGATTGTGTAACTGATTAATTTAAAATATTGTTTTATGTGACAGTTTACTTTTTTTTTTCTTTGTATGAAATGATTCTTAATAGACTTAAGATTTAAAACTCAGACAAAACATTGGTTTTCTCAACCTCATCTTTTTGGCTAAAATATTTTTTTATCAAAGCTATTTTCTTAAATATAAATAGCTAAATTTTTTAATACAAAATTTGGATCAAAGAAAAACAAAATCAATTACTACCCACAAACTACAAACCCACCCACCCTAACACCAATTGCTAATCAAATCAACATCTTGCAAACTCAATCTACTTAAAGTTAATAAATGATCTTTAAAATTAAAGTAAATAAAAAAAATAATTTTATGAGTTATGTAAAGTCTAAACACCTAAAATATATATAAAATAAGTTGTGAATGAGTGTGTGTGTGTGTGTGTATATATATATATATATATATATATATATATATATATATATAAAATGTAAATTACAGCAAGATGAAAAAAGTTAGCAATAATTTAACATTTTCTCTATTCTCTTTCAGCTCGCATCATATATAAAACAATATGCATTGTTTAATAAGGAGCTGAACATTTCTTGCCAAATTAGCTTCAAATACTTAAAGTAACAGCAATTTATATTTTGTATTAAATAATGCTATTTTGAAATGATTAGGTTTTTAAGTTAACAAAATATAAACTTAATTCTAATTCACATTTTAAAAAAATATTGCAGCAATAATTTTACTAATGAGGAAAAGGTCATTTTTTATGCATAAATAACATAATTCAATAATGCAATGACAGATTTCTAAAGTTGGTCATTTACAAAGATAAATTGCACTACCAGTTTAAACAACAAAAATTCAAATGTGTACTTTCCTATTAGATATAAAATTCAAACTCAACTAATTCCCAAAATACATTAAAAAATAATATTCTGTAAAAATTAGTTTTTACTTTTATTAAATGTAAAAAAATAAAAAATAAATAAATAAATAAGTAAAAATACATACATTAATACTTTCATTGATATCAATTGGCATATTTTAATTAAATATATTTGATAAATTATTTGTAGAAAATCAAAGTTCAAAAAGTTATAGGTAAGCTTAATTTTCAGTCATGTAAGATAAATTTGAGACTAACTGCAAAATCAGCAATCAAAATGCAGTTTGAATAATGTTAGAAAAAATAAATTCTAATCATTTGAGCAGCTCTTGATAATGACTCATCTCAAAGGTTATACAGAATTTATCTAACATTACAAAATTTTGATATTACTAAATTATATAGTGCTAAAAGTTTACAAGGTCAAATTTTTCGGAAATAATTTAAACATTAGTTAAAAAAGTAATATTAATGCATTAAATGCAAAAGAATATACAAATCATAAAGTAGGTGTTTATTTAAGCTTTACCTATAATGTAAAAATAATATTACATCTTTAATGGACAATTTTAAATACAATTAATACTATTCAATCGTATAGTCAAACTGTAGAAATGTAAAATTGCAATGCCAACACAGTAAATATTTCTGTCCAAATTTTATTCAATATAACAAAAGCACTTCTAGTTTTTCATTTGAAATGAAAATTTTGGTTTCTAAGGTAAAAATTATCAAGTAGTATCATTAAAGACCCCCAGATACAAAATCCTGAAAAAAATTATATTGAATTATTGATTTATTCATAAACTTTTTAATAACTGGAAACTGAAGTGAAACAATTATGATATGCAAAACATTTTTAAAAATTTATTTTAAATCAGGCTTATTTTTTTAAGATTATCCTATCAATAAAAAAGAAAAAAAAAGCATTTAATTGGTAAATTGTACACTAAAAAGAAAACATTACACACACACACACACACAGTGTGATGGGTGAATTGTCGCTATTTTATATTTTTAATTTCATGTTTATTTTGTCAACTGCACAGTATAGTAGAGTCAGTTGGCCACCATCTGTGAGAAAATGAGCACCATGACAATTCACTCTACCAAAAATTTTGAAACAGTATGCTATACTGTAATTTATGCCAGAAGCTCTAATAAGAACATTTCAGGATGTTTGGGTGTCAATCTAAGGACTGTACAGGATTTGAAAAGAGTTGGATGAATCTAATGGTGTTTATGAAGATGTTTGGAGTGATCACTATTGATGGCGATGTTATACCTCCATTCATCTTCCTACAGGGCCCTCAGACTCAACACAGAGGCATACATGAAGTGCCATGAGATATAGTGCTGTTCTGTTTCAAGAGGGTCAGTGGTGGAAGACCCTATATCTAGCAACAGGACTCTGCACCATGACACACAAAGAAAACCAAGTCATGCCTGTCAGACAATTTCTGCAACTACATCTCCCTTTACATTTGGTCATCCAACTCCTCAGACTGCAACCCCTTTGATTATTTTGTGGGGCACAGTTGAGCAAGATACCAACAAAACTCCTTGTAACACCAAAGATGAACTGAAGGCAAGGGCTATGTCAGCATTTTGAACTTATACAAGGAAAGCGTTCAGAAGAGTTGAGATTCTGAAGTCATCTGGAGGCTGCAGTTGAACTAATGGCAATTTTATTGAATAAATTTACTCTTTAGCATTTCAACATATTTTTGTGTAATTTTGGTAAATATATTTGTTAGATGCTATTTTCATTTATGCACAATTTTGACAATTTAACCATCTCACCCTGTAAATAAACACTGTTACCCTGCTCTACTATTATTTTCTAATGTGCATCATGCACAAAAATATTTCAAGTTGTATTAAGAATTAGTAAAAAGTAATGTATAAAGTGAAAATGTTTACAAATAGAGTATAAAAAAAAAGTATAAAAAAAAGACTAATCTGAAAAAGAAAAAAATAGAACAAAAATGCTCACTGAAAATGCATAATATTCCGTTTTCAAAAACCTTATATTATTATACATGCTCTTCAATTTGTTTCCAATGTAACGTTACTTTTTTAATTATCGAAATAACTGAATTATTTCCCTTGAATAATTTTAGTTATTCAATAACAAACTTCCAAAAGTAAGATAACGACAATCTCATGATACATTTAATAAAATAATCTAACTAAATCTGAACTACTTTATGGAATAAGACTAATTGAAGTGTATAACGATTTTATTCTAATGTATTTAAATTGAAGTTTTCAAAAATAAACAATGAAATTTCTATATTTCATGTTATCAATTTCTGCTGAAGATGTAACATTAATTCACTTTCATATTGCAAAATTAAATAACATAACATGAAATAAAAGAAAGATCATGCAATTTCATTTGTGCATTTCTGATTATACCAGAAAATAGTTTTGAAGAAATAGATGAAAACCTAGAATATAAAGGAAAAATGTTGTATATATTTTACATAAATCCTCAAAAAAAAAAAAAAAAAAAAAAAAAAAAAAAAAGTGTATTCCAAAATAATTGATTTAACAGTACTCGCAAAACACTGCACTTTCAAGTTTAAAGAATCTGCAATTGCTTTCTATTCCCCTAACATCTTGTTACCGGACACTGAAATTAGTCAAACTGAAATCCAATAAAAGTATTTTTGTTACATACTAAAATGAAATGCTGTTGAGAAACTGATTTATTTTCTCAAACAAAATCATTGAATTACAAGCAGTACTTCAAATATCAAGTAACAATAAAATCAGAAACAAATTAGGATTTTTTAAGTGCTCCATAACAAGCATATCTACAAATAATTGGAAGAGTGAAGATCTAAAGAATTCTTGTTCAATGTCACATTCTTTGTGATGCTTTGTTACATGCAGCTCATTCTTCTAAAGACATCTACAAAAGAATGGGCCATGCCATTTTCTAGATTATTACTTCCACTTGAACATTCATCATTTTTAATAAAATCTGAAGAATTTACAGAACATTGACATACAACTTAAAATTGAATTGAATTTTTCACTTCAAGATCTTACTCGTGCATATAAAACCAAAAGAAGCTTTAAACATTCGCAGCAATAACTTTAAAAGGGTTTTAAAATGTTCCTCTAGCCTATTATATTCTAGATTATTGGCTCAACTTGAATATTAGAATCAAGCCAAATTAAAAAAACAAAAACTCGGAAAAAAATATATATTTACTTTCAGCAAAATACAAAAAAAGTTAAATTGTGCAATTCTCAGAATACAGATAGGACAATTCTAAAAAATTGTCAAAGAGTAAATATATTAAGAGTATCATAGAAACATTTGGAGTGATACACAAAATCTCAAAGAGAAAAATGTGGAACTCTACTTGAAACAGTATAAATTCATTGAGTAACAGTTTTTCTTCTGTGAAACTAAAGAAATCTTGTCTGTACTTTGAAAATATCCATTTAAAAAAAAATGGAGAGAAAAGCATTTCATTCTAGGTTTCATAACTGCAATTATTTTTTTTTATCATCAGTATAAAGTAAAATTAAGTTAGAATAAGCCAAAAGAAAAAATGAATTCTAGTTTATTTAAATTAGCAATATTTTTTAACATTAAAATAAAAATTACTGATTATTATATTTAGCATACACATAACATGTTCAATATTTTCAGAATTTGGTAGATTTAATTTTATGCAACCTGAAAATATTTGCAAGCATTATCAAACTATTGTCAAACAGCAATAAGTATGGGATTTATTATGAAAATTATGTTTTTTGATTTGATGCTGAAAATATCTTACAACTGAAAACTAGAAAGTTTCCTATAGTAGCAGCATTTTACATTAAATTCATTTTGATTTTTAATGATATTATAGTCTATTAAAGATATAAATGTTATCTTTTAATGCAACAATGGGAAAAGTTTTAATTTCGATATTCTGTAACAGAAAAAAAGAAATGTGTAAATTTACAGTTTTTCACATTTATGTAATATTTTCTATAAAATAAATTTTAATATACCAAAATGAAAATATTTTCAATTTTAGAATAAAACTAGAGTTTAAAAGAAACAATTTCAACAAAGTAACTTTTGATGAAATTAAAAAAGCAATCTTACAATAGGCCAACTCCTAGGAAAGCTTAAACATACACTTCTAACAATACAAATAACATATGATCAATTCAGTCACAGAAACTAAGTCAAAATTTTGTCATCAGCTATTAGTTTAACATATTCTCGTGTGTGTGTGTGTGTGTGTGTGTGTTTTAATTAAAAAGAAAAAAAGATGTTAAACTACAACTTCAAAAACATTTTTCAAAACTTACTATTCAAATAGTTGTAAATTTATGAAAGAAATTATGATTCTAGTATTATGTTGCTACAAACTTTTCTATAATAAAATCAATATCCAAAATATAAGCATTCCAATAAATATACAATTTAGGTTGCGAATCCAAGTCACAGCAAATGCAAATAACAAGTCACTCAGGTTATCAAGTAGAATTATGTGCAATGTGCAGTAATTTAGTTAAGAGCTAAAGTGGATGACACTTTGAAAAGCAAGGAATATAAAACTTCAAAAGAAAAACTGCAATTTTAAACAAGAGAGTGCCTAGTAAAATGCATAAATCGTTTTTCTACTCTAAAAGCAATTTATTAAAATATATAAAAAGGAATAAATGTATAAATTTACTTAACAAAAATTAGGAACAATAAATTCTAAATAATCAAAATGTAATTCTAACTAATAACAAGCAACCATAAAAGAAAAATATGCATTTTTAATAGTTAAGCTCAATTCATATAGCAATTTCATGATTAATAATTACGATATTTTTAAAAAAAAAAAAAAAAATTGTTCAAATATAATTAAATTATTTTAAAATTTTTAACAGAATTAACAAAAGCATCCTCATCTAGTGCATTTATAATGCAAATTTCTACAATTTTTATTTCACCTATTATTTATTTTTTTTATATATTACTGAAATAACATTGAAAAAAAATTTTTATATAATTTTATTTTCAGTTTCTATAATTTTTCTCTCAAATGTATTTTAATATTTTTAATCTTTCAATCATATAAGCTTTATCATATTTTAGATAATCTGATAATTTTAAACAAGCTGTATCCAATGAACATATTTTGAAAAAGTCAGTAGCAGACAACAATTTCAGTACATTCCCAACCAAAGTTCAGCAATTTGCAAAAATTAAGAGAAATAAAGAAAAAAAGAAAAAAGCAGTATAAATCCAATGTCATAATTCTAGCCTAAGAAAAGCAGTGTGCTGATAAAAATAATGCTGGAAAAGAGTAACTATGTGTGAGTGATGGATTAAAAGGGCAGGTGTTCAAAAATATCAATATGACTCACCATAGCACTGGCAGCAAACTGGCTGTGTTCTTGATCCAAATCTAATGCCATTTGATGAGTCGGACCGATTTCCGTATAGTTAATTAGAAACATATCACGATTGTGGGAAATCCATTCAAACATCTAACAGAGAGAGAGAGAGAGAAAAATACAATAAAATATAAGTACATAAATCATAAATGTGGAAAAAAGGTCATTGCTAATTTTGCTCAAATAAATATGTACTTGTTTACAAAACACATTCTTTAATAGCATTGAATATATTTATGGTTCATTTCTTTCAGAAATCAAATTTATATTTTTAAAACAGCTGAAATTATATTGTTCACCCTACTTTTGAAGGATCATCACAAACTGAAAATCATTGTAAAAGTATATAAGCATATTAAGTAACTTACCTTTTCAGCATCACTTTCAAATACTCGCAGCTGTAGACACTGTTCAAGACGAACTTTCTTGCTTAGCCACAACTGATTTAGGTACTGCTTATTCGACTGGAGATTGTCCAGAAGATGGGAGATTTGGGGCACAGCACTCTGAAAATCTGCATTTCCAGAGACCACAAAAAGTTTACGGCCAGAACCTAATTAACAAATTACATTTATAGATAAACTCAAACCAAAAATAAATAAAAATAAACTAACATTTTAAATTAAAACAAAAGGAAACCAAAACTCAAGGAAAGAAAGAAAAAAAAAATTTTAAAAAAAACAAAAAAAATACTGTAAACTATAAATTGATTTTCAAAAGTATTTTGCATCATCTTTACCAAGACAAGTCTTGATAAAAACTGATGGCTTAATACAATTTTTGTTTATTTGTATTTTTTTTAATGTTCAAATGAAATAAGATATTCTGTGAATAAAAAAGTAACCAAACATACAAGCTACAAAATAATATATAAAATTATCAATAAAAATATTGATACAATTAACATAAAAGATAAAAGAAATTATATATGAACAATTTCTTTTGAAGAATTCAAAGCAACTCAACATTAAAACAGAAAAAAATGTTTTAATTTACATACACATAAATTAATAACGAGGATCTGTTCTTTTTGTAATACTAAAAGATTATATATACATTTGCAAATTGAGTATCATCTATAGTGATAGTTGGGATTAGGTGGTTCATATTTGATGATAGTTGATGGGGTACTTCAGCTTTTCCAAGATTAACTATCAAGTCCATCTGTTCTTGTAGCCCTAGAGAAGTTAGTGAGCATCTACTGCAGATCAAATCTGTCATAGTCATCAACAAAGAGTGCCCGGGAAGACTTTAAAGGATTTTTTGTATCTTAGCAATATGATAAATCAAGGAAGTAGCTATTCAGTCAATATTGAACATATGCCTCCTTCTGAAGACTAAGTTGCATGACACAGGTGGTACAATAAAATATTAAAAAGAACAGGTAAGCAACAAAGCTCTGCTCTACATCGCATATCAAGAAAGCTAATATCAGATTCCCCACTAAATAGAACCAAGCTGATCATTCCTTCCTGAAAGAGTTGAATGGTTTCTACAAGCATTGAATAAACTCTAAAACTTCTGAGTCTTCCTGTTGACAGTGTCAAATGTTTTTGTTAGCCAATTAAAGTAGCTAGACATGTTGTCCCTAATACACAATTTTTTTTTTTTTTCAAAGCATCACTACAAATATCATATTTACCATGATTCGGCCTCATCCTGCCATTCACAAATCCTAAATCTACCCGTTTTGGCTGCAATTAAACTTTCTACAAAATTTTTTGAAAATTGATGAGAGGAAGGTGGTTATTTTGCCATTTTATATAACCTTTGATTTTAGCCATCAGAGCTGCTTGTATTAACTTTTCATAAAATTAGTCTTCATAGTTTCTGAGTCCCAACAACATCTTAGCAGTTTCCATGATGGTGTCCTTGAATGTGGTTCATTTTAAAATGCTCTGGAAAGAGTTAAGCCATGTTGGAACTTCTCACTAAGGATACAAAAGAGCATGGGCTCTTTAATTTGGCCAAGTTGAGCTGCCACATGGTGCTAAAAAATTTGTCAGACCCATTTCGCAAAATGTAATTCTTTAATTACCAAAAATTACAATTTTAGGAGGAGCTGAGAACTTTTCAAAATACTCAGCATGTGTACATGATGGTTACTCCAAAAAATTAATATTATCCTATTTTATTGTACTCACAACAGATATTTGTAGACAGAAATAGAGACTGAATCTTCTAACCAATAATTTTTGTTACAGATGACAACTGATAAAATGGCACTAGACATGAAATTACATATAAAGTAATGTCATTGAATTACTTGATGAGGAATAAATTGCACCCTCTGACACTAGCTGAATGTTTACAGAAACCAAACAGTAGATTTGAGCACAGTTAAGCAGTGGATAATGTGGTTCAGTAATGGAAACAGTGATGTAAGTGACAGAAGATGTTCTATGCAGACATTTTCCTACAAATGACACTACTACTGAGAACAGGTGGAAAAATGGTATTTTGTAACTAAATATTTGCTCTAGCACTATTGTACTCCCTGTGTCTGCTGTAGTTCCTGCAGAAAAACAACTTTCAGAGCATCATTCTCTTAGATACACATACAGTGTGATAGATGAATTGTCACCTAAATTATGCAAAAATGAAAATAACACTAACATTTAATTTCAACAGATATCTTTACCAAAATTACATAAAATTATCTTCAAATAAATTATTAAAAAAAAAACAAAAAAAAAACACACTATTGACTTCAACTATAGCCTCCAGATGACTTAAGAATTTCCTACAACTCTTCTGGATGATATCCTTGTTTAAGTTGGTGAATGCAGCCATAATCCTTGCCTTTAGTTCATTTTTGGTACAAGGAGTTTTGTTGGTCTCTCACTCAACTGCTCCCCACACATAATCAAGAGAATTACAGTCTGAGGCGATAGGTGGCCAGATTTAAAGGATGATGTGGTTGCAGAAATTGTCTGACAGCCATGACAGGGTTCCGTTGTTTGTGTGGCCTAGTGCAGAATCCTGTTGCCAGACATAGGGTCTTTCAGCAGCCAACTCTCTTCAACCAAGACTACCGCCTCAACACTCTAAACACCATTGTAATCACCATCCAACTCTTTCCAAATCCTTTATACTGTTTTGTAACCCAAAACATTGAAATTTTCTTAATGAAGCTTTCAGCATGAATTCCAAGTAGTACAGTATGTGATTTGCAAATTTCTGTCAGAGTAAATTGCATCATGGTGCTTTTTCTCATAGACAGTGCCCAAATGGTCCCACTATAATGTGAAGTCGAAAAAATCAAAAACAAAGTGCATGCACAAAATTAATATAAAACGGCAACAATTTACCCATCACGCCATATATAATAGTATAGAACTAATTTTTAACTACAAAATTATTGATAATTTGAAGAAAGGTACTTATCTACAAGATATTTCAAGGACTAAATGTTTCAAACAGGTCAGACCAGTTTCATTATACAAATTATTATATCTTATTAAAACGTGTCTATTTAAAAAAATACAGAAGTGCCATGTAATTATTCAAAAGCTACATAAGCAAAAATGAAATAAGTTCATCATGTAACACTAAATTACAAATGAAACCACATTTTAATGACTAAAAAAAGATCCTGGAAAAGAAAAGAGAAAAAAAAAGTAGTTTCAAAATAAAGAACAGAATCAAAATTAATTACCAGATAATGTATCATCTTCCCCAGTGATTCTCTTCAGTATGTGATGTCCTTCCATTGTCAATTGTTCAACTGGTGCTTTGGTTACTCTCTTTTTCAGCTGGTTATGGTGCTCCAACTGGATTTGGGCACCACTCAAATCATCAGGTAACTCCGGACATGTTAGGATTTCCGCCAACTCATCGAGTTTATCTAGAAGGTCTAAGGCTTTCCAGATAAATTCTTCCAGCATCTATAGAAAATAAATATTACAGATTTTTACTTATAAAATAACAGCAAAAAAAGATTTTATAAAATGAAATACATATATGAGAAATTAGGTCATATACTTGTCTGCTATGAAGAAAGTGTTGCTGTATTTCTTTTATAATTTTACTATCTGAAATCAAGGATAAATCTAAAATATTTTTAGAACACATTACAGTATAATCCATGAAATCTGTTTATTAAAAAGAGAAAAGGTAAATATTATTCAAAACTCTGTACTGTTAGTAACAATACACTAACAAACCAAATTTGAGGAACAATTAACAGGTATTCTTACCAGTCGGAGCTGAATCCATTGTTCATGGTCGTAGTCAAGAGTACCATCAAATTCTCTAGTTAGCTGAGATGATTCAATGAATTTTACAAGGTTATCAACAGAGAGCATATTAGTCTGAAAAATAATAATTAATATTACTGCTTTTAAGTAAAATTTATTAAAGCTAGTCATATTAATTAATAAAAGAGAAGAAAAAAATAGCTGGCTACTGCTCATTTACAATCACACCTTTCTGCCAGGGCAGCTAGCCAAACCAGATTACAGATGTCTGTTCAACGGGGAGTTCACTTGTGGTTTATAATGCAACTATGCTGAGTGGACTTTAGTCAGTTTCTAGGAGGGAGCACGTATAATGTCATGATCAGCAATTTGAACAATGCCTGCACACTCAAACCCTTGATCATGGTGACTGACAATTTCATGCTAGCACACCCATCAACAGTTCAGTAACCCAATCTTATTCAAAGGCTTTGGGCTAACATTTTGTATAGTTTTCAGAAATTTCCCAAAAGATGCTGCACACTGAAATTGCCTTCCCCAACCGATATAATAAATCAACCATGGTGGGATTCGAACCTGGGTTTCATAGTCAGAAAGCAAATAGTCTCACCATTCAGCCTCTAAATAACGAATACTAACATACTAACCCAAGCTAACTAACCAAAATTCATCAAAATTTTATATTTCCATTTATATGTTAAAAATAATTTTACCTGACTTTTTAAAATGTAAATCTAAGTTACTTTTTGATAACTGCCTTTTATCAACTGTGTATTTTTTAAGGAGTTTATTAAAATTATATTAATTTAAGAAAGATTTTTATAATCTTTCCTGTTTATGCCTGCAGTTATACATTGTAGTTTTTATTATATTTACTACTTGTAGTGATTATCATGAAAATATTTTCTACATAATTTTAATCTTAAGCCCTGGTGAAGACAAAAGAGAATTATACAGTTTATTCTTTTATTCTAATCACTAAATAAAAGTTTGTAAAAAGGATTGAGATTATTTCATTAATTTGGAGAAAGTCCAAAATAATAATAGACACCTACAGACATTTAGCAAAGTAAATTTGAAACTTTTTACATAAAAATGTAAGGATGCTTGAAGATAGGTTCTTTAGATACAAAAGAAAATTGGACAGGGGAGTTTAAACTAGGAACAAAATATATTTTCTGAATAAAATTCATCAACAAATATATCTTAGTTACAAAAAATTTCAATAACATTTTGGAGCAGAAAAAGAAAAATAACTAATTTTGAAAAGCACACATACATTGCTTGTTTATTTTTTTTCTTTTTAGGAAAAGTTCCCATAGCAAGTAATAGGTGACAAATAAAAATTTATTTTAATATTTTTAATTTTTTTTTTAAATTGAATGTTACATTTTATTTTCATTTTGAAATACTATAAGAACTAGTATGTATTTCACCTATTAGCAAATTTCCCATATCCAAGGTAATATCAGTATCATTGACAGTAGTAGTTACAACAAATCAACATTATGTAAACTATCAAGTTCCTGAAGTTCTCTTAATACAATTTTCTTACATTGATAAGTATTATTTACATTCAAGTAAAATTTAATACTATACAAAGCTTTAATTTCAGTGTACCAACTTGATTTCCATTGTTTTAGTATAATCTACCAGTAAGTACCAGGCATTACACATCTGCAGACATTAAACATGGGAGATAACTCTTGTATTTTTTGAAAGAGTTATTCTCCATTCAAAGTAACTGTGTTGAACTTATGTTTTAAAAAAAAACAATAACTTGAAAATAAGCAATTAAAACAAAGATTAAACTGAGGGCCATGTGCAATTTATTTTTCTTTGTTGTGTAGAATAATAAATTTGCAAGGGGTGTGTAAGTTTTGAAATAAATCAGATGAGAAATGTGGAAATGTATGTAAATAGAAATCATTGAGGATATACAAACACTAACATACATCTTTAGTTTTATTTATATAAAAAAAAAAAATTGTTCCTCTAAAGCAACTGTCTTACTGTAAAAGAATACAAGTTTAATAATACTTTAAAAGACATATCATGAAATATTTTATTCCCAGAACAAAAAAAAAATAGAATCCTGCTAACATAAGATCTTAAAAGCAATAACTTCCATTCAGCAGCATCAAACTATCACACTTCATACAATATATGTTTTTGTAAATAGCAATAACAGAAACAAAGTAAGATAACCATAGAAGGGTTAATAAAAAAATAATTTAAATACTTACTTCAAAATTATACTTAGCACTCCCTAAACTAGTCCTTTGTTTCTCCCAAAACTTTTCAGGTTTTATAATAATTGCCATGTGGATATTACCAGGAAAGCAATCCTTTGGGAAAAAAAAAAATTAAAAAGATAGTTAATTTCAGATTTCAATTATTTATCATATATGAGAGGGGCACTAAAAAGATATCATTCCAATCATTTCCCTTAATCTGACCAATATCAGATTTTCTTTTTGCAAGTGCTCCTTGCTATTCCACATCCCTATGCAAATGTAAAATTTATGTGTCATTTTAATTTTGTATAACATAATTAGATCATTAATGAATAAAAATATATTAGGCATAAGGACAATGTTCCAATATGACCCATTTTGCTGATGATTAGGTTAGTCTAGCACAAATTAACTAAATGTGTGGCTGAATTATTACAACCTGTGTTAGGTAACATGTATCTGGAATATTGCAATAAAGATTTGTTTACATTTTCCAGTTATATGCAAAATTGTCCATTTTATTCTGATAAATTGGTGTTTATTTGACATCAGTAGCATATTTACTTCAGGAAACAATAGACAGCTCTGTATTGGTCATCTTTCTCCCCCTCATATTCTTGAAATTGATTTTATTGAGAATATTAAATTTACCACAATGTCAAATTCAGTTCGAAAATGTGATGTATAGGCAAATTGATGGGATTTCAATGGGTAACTCTTTAGATTCCGCAGTCGCTAATATATTCAAGGGGTTCTACAAGCAAACATTTTTTTATAGGTTTCATCCAACCTAACTACTATATACATAATGTAGATGACACCTTTTCTATGTTTAGTAGCAAGTTAGATGTTTCAAGTTTTAAATAGTTTTCATCCAGCACTCTGCTTCAATTGTTCATTTCCAGTTAGATCAATTGAAGGTAGAAATTGCTGAAAATGTCTGGAGTAAGTTAAGATCATTAGGATAACATAAAACTGCAGGTTTGTTTTGATACCAGAAAAATTTTTTTTACAGTTTAGATAGAGTTTTTTCCTCATACATCATCCTTGCAAGATATTCTAGTCTCCATAGAATTCACTGAATAAAAAATTTTAAAAATTCCCCTGGAAGAATAGAAAAACCCTCCAAGAGTAGGTTTTCGTTTTTGCTGAGAAAGGTAAATTGTTCTGGTGAGATGGAATAATTAGACATTGTGTGAAAAGCAGTAAAAGGTGGTGAAATAAAATAGTAAATATATTATCCAATAAAATATTGAAAAGAGAAAAAAAAAAAAAAAAAAGGAGTATTTTATTAATACATAATATACTAAGCAAACTTTTCATGTCACCCAATAAAAAGCTTTGACTATCCTGTGAAGCAACTGAAACAGGGAAAAATGACCAAAACATGAAAGAAAAAAAAACTACTAAGTGTATAACCGATCATTAAACTGGAAGGCATAACTGAGTGTTTCATGCATTAAATAAAGAATGTGACCTTTAACTGATGTCAATCATACCTGCAAAGCTTTCAGTATTGGTTTTACTGTTTGCCATGTGGAGCCCCTCATGTCAAGAATAATAGTAAATCCTCTATCACGCACATCATCACTGAAAGATTTAAAAAGAAACAAAAAAAAAAAAAAAAAAAAAAAAGATTAAAATACTGACAAAACAGATTTATCTAAAAATAAAAATTCAAATTAGCTATCAAAATAAAAACTGACAAGAAAATTTTCCACTCACTCACCAACCAACTCAAAAATTTCTTAAAAATTATAAATACTTAAATCAGGTGAATCACCACATTCATATACATTTTTTTCTGTTTTTTTATCCTTTCAGACTGGGCATCCATGAATTTGGCTTTGTTGGTAAAAACAGCAAGATTTACTGCATTATTTCTTATAAATTACAGTTTAGGAAGTAAGAAAATTTAAATTTACTTGATTTCATTTTTTTTTTTTTTTTTATCAAAATAGGCTTCAATTTAAAAAAAAAAATTGAAAAAAAAAACAAAAAAAAAAAACAAACATTCATAGATCAAAAGTCTAATCAGAGGGGATCATAATTAAATTAAAATGAAACACCCCTGCTGTGTAAAAATAATAAATAAATAGTCCATTGGAGAAAAAGGCATTTGCACTGAACTGGATGCTCTACACCATAAACAGCTAAGCCCTAGATAAAAGAGATGTTGAAATTTCTTAATGCTGGAAAGGATAATAAAAATGATGTTTCAGATTTTAGAAAGTATATCAGACCAGGAACTTTTCAGTACCCACTTGTATATGACATCCTTCTAAGGAACAACTACCTAACTAATAACATAACCTGTTTATAGAACAAAAAACTCTTGGGAGATAAATTTACAGTAAAAGTAATATAGAAAGAAAAAACATTGCTCCTTGTGAAGAAAAGAGGACTAATATCTGCATATCAAATGTTATATAGTAGCGAATATCAAAGGAGAAGTGGGCATGATCCAATCCCCAAAAATTACATTTGAAGAAAATCAAAAGATGATATCAAAGTTGAGCATGAACAAATATCCATGAAAAAGATAGGAGTACATGACTATTTAGAATGAGGTCAAAATAATACACAGAATGTCACTAGTGGGGATGTAGGGGTGAAGTGGGTACAGATTCTGAGTAAAGAAAAGATCACAGATCTACTGAATAAGTTAGTATTTGTATATTATGCTACTCAGTAGACTAATTACTTTTTTCTTCTTTCCGATCTGACTTTAAATTCCTAATACCAACAATAATCATCAATAAGTTCATAACCTGACAGTTATCTGAATTTTTCAATGTAGTAATATTCACTATGTGATTAATATTTACAACTGAATTGCATTGATAAAAAAGGAGATTATGTTGAAAAATAAATATTTGTTATGTAAAATGAAATATTTTCATAAGATTACAAATATATCAATATACACTACAGGCAAAAAGTTTGTTGCCAACTTGCATTTCTTTATAAAAAACATCTTGAAAGTGACAGTTTCGTTTTTTTAATAAAAAAGATAAAATGTCAATAACTACAGTGTATTTGCTTTTATTTTTCAGTCTTTCTCCAGGCTCCCCTTACTACTAAAATGTTCAAATTTAGATTTTGTCTGTCTTCACTATATTTTGCTAAATTATGACTATGAATATGAGAAGCATTTTGTTTTTCACCATTAACCCCTCAAGTAGACTTTTCAGCTAAGTTAAATGTTAATACATGTTAACTTAGTGTTGTAAACAAAACATATGTAGATGTCTATTTTTTTTAAAAAAAAAAAAAAGTGAATTATAACAGTATTTTTTTTGTTTTTAATATTATTCACTTTTTAATTTTCATGTAATTTGTACAAAATGGCAAGATTGAAGCAGCTAAGCATTGAGGTGAAGACACAAATTGAAATATTTTTTCAAAGAAGGCTACTCTCACAGACATTGGCAATTAGAAACAGGTGCAAATATTGACAGAAAAAGAGCTGGATCACCAAAAGTAACAACTGCTGCTGCAGAAGCACATTATTGAGTGTAAAAGAAATAAAAGGAAAACTGCTTCACAATGGACAGCTGGACTTAATTCTTAACAGCAACCAGGACTTAGTTGGTACATAGCCATTAAGAAACCATTGTTATGGAAGGTGAATAAGCAGAAAAGACTAATGAACAAAAAAGCATAAGAACTGAGCATTAAAAGTTTTATGCTCAGTTCTTATGCTTTTTTGCTCATTAGTTCAAATCTAAACATTTTGCTAGTAAGAGAAATATGTATGTGAGAATAAAGCCAGGATAGAGGATGAATGATAAATGTGTGGTCCCAGCAGTTTAAGAAAAAAAAAAAGAAAAAGATTAAGAAATTTTGACTTGGCTGCCTCAATCCTATCATATTAGTATGGGACAAATTGAATAGGAGCATTAAAAGAGAATATCTAAAGAGTGAGAGTTTTCAGTGCTTGCAGATTGCTTGGGAAGACCTGCCATCTATATTTTTTTTGGAAACTGTTTGAAAGAATGCCAAGAATTAGTAAAGCTGTAATTAAGACAAGTGATGGTTTTATTGAGGAAAACTAAATGTGATGCTGTTGTATAATAATTTTTTTTTTTTTGTTAAGTGCTTATTTTTTTTTGTCAGAATAAATACAACTGCAGTTAGAGAAAATTTATCTTTTACTACATTAAAAAAAAAAACCATGAAATGGAGATTTTTGTATTTTTCATTTTTTTTTTTCTTTTAAAAAAAAAAAAATGAAAAGTGGTCCCAAACCTTTTGTCTGGAACATACCTATGTATATCTGAAGGGTAAATTATGCAATCACTAAATTGCAGTGAAAAAACTGTACTATTTATATTATTCAGTCTATTGTCATCTTTGTTGTTATGTTTACTTCTTCAGATGCTAGAAATTTCGAGCCGAACCCTTTATTACAATCACTATTATTCTCATTCCTTGTGAGAAGCCACTTCTGGTAGCCATGAGTTATCTCCCTTGAACCCAACTCTCTAAGTTATTTGTTCACCAAGGTTGTAGCCTGGTAGTGAACTCACAACTCTCTGGGTCAAGTCACTGGAACTAACCAACGTCGACATCCACTGAGCCATGTGTCCTTGAGGAGAACAGCAAGTGAATTTCCGGGACTTATAAACCTAATGTTTCAGTAACCATTTTTACCAGAGTTCATATTGCAATTTTGCATGTTAATGATTTTCTCTTTTTTTTTTTTTTTAAACAGATCATATTGTATTTTTTTTTGACACTTCGTATTTCTGGTTCCCAAATTGTATTCATTTCTATTCTTGGTCAGCTTAGATTCTTGTAGCCTAGCATATGTGCTGCTTCCTTAAGTTTATGTAGTTTCCAGTGGCATTCGCTATAAAGGAGCAGCCTGTTTCTCCTTTATATTGCTTTCCACAGCTACATGGAATGGTGGACACACAGTCCTTAGTCAAGTCATCTTCTGTTGGGAGTCTTACTCAGGAGAGGTACCTGCAAAGTGTAGAACCACTTCTGAAGGTCATTCTGATGTTATATGAACCACAGATTCTTTGTATTTTCTCCAATAATCCTTTCACATAAGGTAGCCAGACTGAGGCTGTTTTCTGAAAGTTGTTATTCTTATGCACCCTCCTTTCCATGTTCATTGGAGTTGTTGTCATGTACCCTGGATAATTGTTATGTTGTAGCATACTGCTTATACTGACCATTTCCTCTTAGTCTCTGGGATGCTGCTTATGACTTTTGCTCAATGTTGCAGGCAGCGGACAATCCCTTTCTTTACATTGTATGGGTGGTAGGAGTTAAAGGATCATTGGGACATATTCTCATTCGTACAAGGAATGAGAATAATATACCCCAGTGATTGTAATAAAGGGTCCAGTTTGAAATTACAAGCACCTGAAGAAGGCTAGAGCATACAACGACCGAAACATTTTAAAAATGACAACGAAGATGAGGACAATAGTTCAAATAATGTAAATAGTGTAAATACTACCACATCTCAAAAGTATAGACAAATAAAAACAGTAAATGTGTAAAATACTGTCTTGTTGGGAATCATGTATTAATGTGCTTCATTAAATGGTGATCTCTAGAACCGGTTTTCCTTTGCTACAACCTACTTTTATACTAATTTCATGTTCAGAAAAGCCTTCATCACATAACTACAATTTGGGCCCTTACAGGTGAAAAGCAAAGATTTTTTTTTGCTCATATTCTAAGCCTAATATCACTACACAAATAAAATCATTATTGCTGTTAATTTGACAATGACAACAAAGGAGACGGGTTAGCCTCTTGCCCAGTTCATACATTACCCCAGTTATTTGAACAGGAGTAAGAGTTTATCCCTTGTTTCCTGTTCAAAATTGAATTTATGATTTTCTAAAATCTACTTCAACTCTATACTTCTAACATTTCTTCTTAAACTCTGAAAGCTTATTCACTAATTAAATGTTGACATCTTCAAGTCTAGATTTAGCTGTTATACTTCTTACCTTTTCTTGTTCTGTGTGAACATTAGCAAAACAAGTGAAATCATGTGAATAATGGCTGATGCAACAACAAAAAGCAATAGCAACATGAAATCTCATGATACAAAACACTGTAAAAAATATAAATAACATTATTATAGCTAAGTGATCTTAAACTTTCGTTAACAACTGTATATAGAAAAGGCAAAATACGGTCACTCATTTTAAACATTCTGAAAAATTTTTAAACTGTTATAGCATTTGTTATGATACCAGATTATTTGGTTAGCAAAATTAGCAAACCAAGTTGGATTTCACTTTGCATTAATATTCTTTGGAAAGGCATGACCACAAATTTTCTCTTATATTACCAGATATCTTGACATGGCTCAAGAGATTGACATGCTTCAATTGTTGATAAGAAGTTGAATTTTAGTCAGATTAATGTTTTGTCTTTTGTATCATATAATCCAGAACAACTTGTCATATAATGCCTGGAAGAGAAACAATTTCCATTTCTTTTCCCCTCTGAGAGACCTTGAAAGACAAAAAAACAAATATATGGCATTTTTTTTTTTTTTTTATAAGCGTTTCACCCCAAGCAAGGCATGTCACTGCCACTACTGTGCAGGGGGCTACGTAGAGTGGAGAAAGGCTGGTTAAATATAGGAAATAACAGAGGGTGGGTGATAGGCGGGTGAGGATACCGAGAATGAGGGTTGGGTAGATGAGAGTGTTGTGAGAATAGTTGGGAGTTAGTGTGATAGGAGGTGTCTATTGACCCTACATTTAAACACCTGGAGATTGTAACTGTCGGGAAAGCAGACTTGTGGAAGGGAGTTCCACAGGCGGGAAGCGCGAGAAAAGAAGCTGTTGGAGTAGAATTTACGGTTACATCTTATTTGTTTAACTGTAAAAGGGTGGGACCTAGTTGCTAATCTAGTATCTCGTGTAAATTCGTGCTTAGGCGGCACCAGTGATCTAAGCTCATCGGAGCAGAAGCCATGAAAGTACTTGTAGAAGAGGCACAGGGAAGCTACATCACGCCGGTGTGAGAGCGGCTGCAGCCGGTCTGCCAAGTCAGTATCAACCACGTTACAGATCCTCCTTTGTATTTTGTCAAGAAGCCCAAGGAGAGCAGCAGGGGCACCCGACCAGATATGGCAGCAATATTCAATACACGGGCGGATGGTAGATTTGTATATGTGCAGAATAGTTTCAGGTGGGAAAAATTTCCGGGCCCTGCACAGAGAGCCGACTTTCATAGCAGCAGATTTGGCAATGGATTCGATATAGTCATTCCATTTGAGGTCCGCCGAGAGTGTAAGGCCAAGGAGGCGTAGTATTTTACTCTCTGGGAGGCTAGCCTGTCCCATGCTAATGGGAGGTAGATGCGATTGTCTATGGTGGTTAGTTGATAACAGCTTTGTTTTGGAGGCATTGAAATTTACCAACCATTTCCTACCCCAGGTCACTACGGATTGGAGGTCCCTTTCCAGTGCAGCAGCGAGGTTCACTTTGTCGTCCAGACCTGGTTTCTGATCGATGCGGGAGTAGATTGTTGTGTCGTCGGCATACATGCCAACTTGGGATCTAATGGTGTCGGGGAGATCATTAATGTAGATCAGAAATAGCGTGGGACCTAGGATAGAACCTTGAGGGACGCCCGCGTTCGTCTGGTAGTTTTGGGAGGCATGCCCATTTAATACCACCTTTAATGTGCGGTTAGAGAGGAAGGACTGGATGAGGTCAAACAGATGTCCAGTTATCCCATAGCTCCGCAGTTTGCACAAGAGGCCAGCATGCCAGACCCTGTCGAATGCTTTGGAGATATCCAAGGCAACGGTTCGGGCTTCACCATTCTTGTCGAGTGCCTGGTATATGTACTCGGTAATGGTCGTTAGCATATCAGCAGTAGACCTGGTGAAGCGAAACCCATACTGTTTGTCAGAGAGAAGCCCGTTGGTCATAAGGTGCTGAATCACCTCGGCGTTGATAATGGCTTCGAAAACTTTGCCAAAGATTGGAAGGAGACTAATAGGACGGTAATTGGCAGGGGTCTGAGGGTTCGCCAGAATTCTTAAATATAGGTACTACGCAGGAGGACTTCCAACAGGCAGGAAAGCAGGAAGCAGATAGGCAGAGGTTATAGAGTTTAGAGAGGACAGAGGAGAGTTCTGGGGCACATTTCTTCAGTACTATGACTGGGATTCCGTCACCGCCGCTCGCTTTGTGTGGGTCAAGTTGCGCAATTATCTTGGCAACCAGCGAGGGTATCTTAGCAAAATCTTCCCACCACCTCCAATAATAAATCTGTGGATGCACACTAAGTTCAGGCTGAATTGTTGTGAAGATACACCAAATGAGATTGTTTTATTTTAGAATCATGGCAGTGCTTATGAAAATATTCATTAGTAATGATTCCAGCACTTGAGCTACTCTGGCTCAGCATAGGTAACCCAAATGTCAAGTAATGTCTTAGCAATACAGCCTATCTCTGGCTGACAAATTTCAGTCCAAACTATTAAAAATATCCTAAGTGGTTTTAATTTACTTTTTCTTTTAAGGAATATAGATTTGTTTTAACTTCATAATATTAAGTGTTGACTTAAATAACTATTCATAATTATGTTATATGAGCAATTGTTGAGGTTAGTTTGGGCAAATTCAATTCTGTACAGTGTAACTAACAAACTTTTGTTCATGTTTATAATAAGATTGGTTAAGCTAACAAACAATAAAGAAAAATGTCTAATGGCTTTAAGTGACTATTTTTCAAAGCATATAGCTTTATTACAACTTCATAATTTCACTTAAACATTATATAGTGCATAAATTGTTACATGAATAAAATTTGATGGAGCCAGCTCAGACTCATTGAATTTTAGCTCTGTTTAAATTCAAGCAGTAATCAACTACAATTTTAATAACATGTCTTTAAAACATTAACTATTTCCTTTTACAATAAATTAAATGAATTAAAATGTTAATCTTAATATATAAATGAAACTTCTTTTAAATATTTTCAAGGAAGCTAAATAACTAGTATCATAAATTATTTAGTAAAGATGAGACAAAATAATGTAAAAACAAAATCTTTTTCAAATTTTTAGAATAATACCTTTTTTTTTTTAAATAAAATAAGTTTTTCATTACTAAAACTAAAACATTCTTCTAGTTTCATGTATTTCTTTTTCAGTGACTTTTGCAGCATAGATTAGTAAATGAGCTTTGGTATTTGTATAATGACTGACTTTAAAAACATCATGTGATACCATTTTTGAGTTACATCATATACTGAATTTGGTCTGCTATGTTAAATTCAAACTTTTCCTGATCATCCCTACATCTTCAATTGCAAACTACTGAAGATTCTGAATATTGGACACAATTTGAACAAATTTAACGTGTACAATGGCTCAAGAATGTTTTCACTGGTTTCCATTTCCACTGAGAATAAGATAATTGTTTATTTAGAATGAAAAAGAAAATTACAATTTATTAGAGGATTTAAAAAATGAGTCATAAATTATCAAACCTTAAAGTGGTTAGTTTATTTTGAAAAATTCTAGATAAAATTAAATTATCATGTTGGTCTTCATATAATGTTGAAGAATTATCTTGGTGCATACATTCCTTCAATAGTAGGACTAGATAGTAATTCTTCTATTGAATGTGGTATCCAAAATTAAGTTTAAGATTAATGAACTTGTCTCCACTGATACATAAATAAATTAACCTATAATCTGATTGTTTGTGGAAATTAATAAAATGGATTAATGCAACAAAACTGAAATTGCTATAAACAGAATCTGATGTCTCTCAGCAAGATTAAAAAATATTGTTAAAAAAGCATAAAACTCAGTGTTAATGCTAATTACTATAAAATATCTGAATTTATTTAGACTAGGCTAAGTTATTAAAGAGAAAAGAGGTCAATCATTATTCAGACATTTTTCAACAAAAGATGCAATAGAACTATTGGGTCTGAAAGAGTATTTTGAAAGCATATTCCACTAAAGTAGAGAAACAAAAGCAATTAAGTTACAGAAATAACTGACAAGCTCTTTTTAAGTAGATATCAGAAAAAATATACAACAGTACAATGCACTTCTTTAGTCAGCTTTGCATCAAGCAATAAAGTTAGTATGCAAGGTGATTAAAAAATGGATTGGTTGTCAAAAAAATAAAGGGATTTTTCAAAGAGAAACATATCAGTATAGGATGATCTGAAGGTAGGGTAAATTTCATTCTTAGCTTCAATAAATTTTATAAATTCTTTTATTATTTTGCATATTTCACTTTCATAGTTAATGTTGATTGTTTTCTATGGCTTAAGCCAGAAAATATTTTTAGATTGTAAGATTTTTTTAGAGCTAATAATAGTTTAGTGATACAAGTTTTACTAATTACCTCATGAGGGTGGGGAGAAGAGGTGGATTCGTACGTTTCCCAAGATTATTTGCACATAAGTAAACATGAAAAAACCCAAAAGGAATTGAAACACTGCTCTCTGATTAAGAATTCCAGTCATTATTATACCACCCACATGTCCAAGCTTACAGTACTTGTAATACGTGAGTGGTCACCCATCTAAGTAATGACCAGGCTTAATTGCTTAACTACAGTGATCATACAGGAACCAGTCTTTTCATAGCTACTGAATTACTGAAGAAATGAATGGGAATTTGTGTTTACTCAAATTGATGAAAAAAAAAAAAAAAAAAAAAAAAAAACTATCTTCTTTGAATTATCATGCATGTGCGAGCACATCATCTACATCAGATGTGACTCCAGATGTTCACCTGTAGCTGCAGAGAGCTTCCACTCCCTATGATCATATTCTGTTAGCTCCTTTCATGACATCTATGAGATCTTTATGGGTCTGCCATAATACTAGTGAAACAAAATTTTATTATAGAATTGCCTGTCCTGGCTGACATCCCAACTAAGAGTTTAACAGTATCTGAGAGTTTCACCATTCTTGTACCGAGGCAAGCGTGTCTCACCAAGGTTCTCATAAAAGGATCATCCACCAAACTATGACACATTGAGCATGCGGAAAAATTCTTGACTCAATCCAATCAATGTTATAATTTTGGGGAAGGGTCCCCAAAATTATAACATTTGATTGGATTTTGCAAAGTTGGCCTGAGATATTTTCAGCCTTTCTGTGTATTTCTGGCTTTTTTTTTTTAATTTTTTACTATGATGGTGGAGAAACTTTAGATTTTACAATATAAAACAATATGGTATTTACATTATTCAGCCTATTGTACCCCTTTGTACAATGTCTTCAGGAATTTTGAACCAAACTCTTTATGACAATTACTGGGGTAAAGCCTAGAAGTTATGAGTTATCTCCCTGCAAGTTACTTGTTCACGACTGCTGTAGCCTGGTACTGAACTCATAACTCTAAGAGTCAAGTCAGGAACTAACCAACGTCTATATCCACTAGGCTAAGGACAAGAACAATAGAATTTTTGGGCCTTATAAACCTAATGTCCAGAGTTCATATTGCAATTTTTTGATGTTACTGGTTTTCACTAATATTTTTTACTATAGCTCATATTGCAATTTTTGACACTAATGATTTTCTCTGGCACTCCATATTACTGGTTCCCATATTGTGTTCATCTTTGTTTAGTCAACTTAGAAGATTTTTTAAGCCTAGCATATGTTCTGATCCCTTAAGTTTACGTAGTTTCTAGTGGCGTTCTCTATTATTTCAACTTCATCCCATAGGGGAGCAGTGATCTCCTTTCTCCCTCCATATGTGGTCAGCTACGCCTGATTTTTTTTATCTCCCCTCATGTTACAACTTTGCAATGTACTTGTAGCCTTACCTTAAGAGGGCGGCCTGTCTCTCCTTTATATTTCTTTCCATAATTACATGGAATGGTGTACACACAGTCATGTCCTCCTCTGTTGGAGGTCTTACTTGGGAGAGGTACCTGCGAAGTGTAGAACCACTTCTGAAGATCATCCTGATGTTCTATAGACCACAGATCCTTAGTATTTTCACAGATAACCCCTTCACATAGGGTAGATAAACCAAGACTGTTTTCTGAGAGTTGTTATGCTCATGCACCCTTCCTTTCGTGTATGTTAGAGTTGTTGTCATGTACCCTGGATAATTGTTTCATTGTAGGGTACTGCTTATACTGACCATTTCCTGTTCATATGACTCTGGATCACCATTTACGACTTTTGCTCAATGTTGAAGGCAGCGGATGATCCCTTTCTTTATACTGTATGGATGGTTGGAGTTAAGGTAATGTCCAGTGAATGTTGGCTTGCAGTATACGGATGTCTTGAATCCCACCTATGTTCGAGTTGTTAGCACATCCAGGAATGCCAGTTTGTTGTCACACTTCTTTTCCATAGTGAACTGTATGGATGGTCTTATTGAGTTCATATGGTCAAGTAGCAACTGGACCTCCTCCTGGTGTGGCCAGAGTCTGAAGGCATCATCAACGTATCTCAGCCATAGAGTTGACTTTAGAACTGTAGATTCTAATGCCATCTCTTCAAAGTATTCCATGTATATGTTAGCCAGTGATGGTGATAATGGCGAGCCCATTGCTAAGCATGTGGCACACTGAGCCTAGGCTGCTAACAATCGGCCCGAGTGGAATACTGTCTTTATGAATCTTAGGTAGACCACACATGTGAGGTAGCTTGCTGTAACGTTGAGACAACTGCCTGTATGTCCTAGGCTGGAAGTGATGCTTGTTCTTTATTAGGATCTTTGACAGCTGTCATTCTGTTTTCAACGTGGAGTCTTACTTTACCTTGCTATAGCTACCCCAGTTTCTTAGTGTATTCAGTTCTGTCCATTACTACAGTTGCGTTACCTTTATCAGCTAGTAGTATGATGATATAGACATTGGTTAGTTCCTGACTTTACTCAGAGTTGTGAGTTCAATACTAGGCTACAGCAGTAGTGAACAAGTAACTTGCAGGGTTAGAGGGAGATAACTCATGACTTTCAATCTAGGCAATCCATGCAAGGAATGGAATTCATATACCCCAGTGATTGTAATAAAGGATTCGGTTCAAATGTTGTACAAATGGCAACAAAGATAAGGACAATAGCTCGAATAACGTAAATACTGTATCTAAGACTAACTTTGATTTTATTTTTGTAATTTTACCCCAAGCAAGGTGATAAAGTCACTAAGATGAAAAAAAATGTTACCAAGAGTAAAAGAAAATTGTGAGAGAGAGAAAAAAAAACAAAAAAAAACAAGATTCAAGAAAAAGTTTTTCAGAATTTCTGCTTTAGATAAATATTGAGGTTGGTTAAAAAATGCTCATGCATCACCAAATTCAAAAGGCCAAACTTAGCTTAAACTCTTGTCGAAAAGTCATTTGCTCTGCAACCTAACATTGAGCTTGACTGAACTTGAATAATTCAAACTATTCTTGCTACTAACACTAACAATTTAGGTAGAAATAGACTTGCAGTATAAACTGGTTATTCTAGAAAAGAATAATGTGCATGTATATACATCAATGATGAATTCAGAGAATGCTCTATTATACTAATTCAACACAAACCTTTTTTTTTTTCTTAAGTTACAACTTATAACAAACAGCAAAATATATTGATAAGTTATTTACCTTGGTACACTGGCAAGATAAGTCATCAATCTTCGCAGGTCCTCATATTTTAACCTTTCAGGATGTGTATGTGAAGGGAATGTAAGAATGGGGCCTCCTCGTTTATCCCGGCCACCTCAAAACAAAATGAGGAAAAAAATGTTTAAAAAATGAAAATCAAAAATTTAAAAATAATAGCAAAATAAAATTTATCAGTTCATACAATCTTTTAAACCCTAAAAAGGTAAAACTTAAGTAGATTTGACTAAAGCAGTAGATAAAAGCACTAAAACAAGTTCTACCTCATGTGTTTGGAACAAGTGTACTCTGTGAAAAAGAAAAAAAGTTTTAAATCAATTTTGCTACATGCTCTCATATATGCACATTAAAAAAAAAAATCACATTCCAAGGGTAGAAATAAGTGTCTAGCACAAAGAAACAACCAAGAAGGTCACCTCAGTTGACTGCTGCAGTTCATCATTGTCTTCAAGAAACATCAAAGATAAATTGTCTTTTAGAGAGCTTCAAAATAAACTTGATCTTTATAATGATTGCCTTAAGAGTTCAGCAAGTTATTAATGACTCAAGCAACTTTATGTTTCAGTCCAGAATGAAGATTCTTATTTGACAGATAGTCAGAGAAAAGTAACTTGAACCACAAAATAATGAAGAAAGTGTTCACTGATGAGAAATTCAATAGAGATTATCCAAGTGGAATGTAATGGTACAGGTATAATCTTTATAAAGAGAAGCTAGTTTTTCCAGATGGACATTTTGCAAAGGATCTGTTATAATGAAGATCTTTTCCAGTTAATAGTAAAGTTGTATTAGTGATGATGGAAGGCAAGCAAAATGCACAGTGTTAGTAGAGTTGTGAGAGAATAGTCTTGTTACATTTACTGTTACAAAAGAAATTTTGTATTCATTATTCAAATACAAAATTTCTTGACTAAATATTGACAAGACTAAGAAAAGGTTTAAACTAAAGAGCATCATTTATGGACAAGCAGATAACAATGCCATTGAGAACTTGTAGCATCATTTCAAGATATCTTTAAGCAAAGGCAGTTTGAAAAGTTGAACAGCTTAATCTCTACAATATAGTATTGCTGGGATGATATTCCACTTGAAAGTGGAAAATCTTGCATTCTTAATACAAAATAGTTGTAATTACATTATTTACATGAAAACTATTGCTCTCATTTTATCACATTTCAACTACTGCAGCCTTCACCAGGTGCTTGCTGATTCAGGTAACCTTCAGGAAATTTCAAACAGAATTTTTTATCTAATTCATGGGGTAGATTGTTTTTACTCAGTTGACTACATCGAGTGATATATCATCTATTTCTTATTTGAGTATTGCTCACTCCATTTCCACTGAGGCTAATTATGTACTGCCTGGTCCAGAGATTTAACACACAATTACTTTGTCACCAAATTAACAAGCCAATGCTTTAAATCCACTAGGCTAGTGTCTTGTAGACAAGACAAAGTGTAGAACTTAGAAACTTAAAACTTATTTGCCAGCTGATTGTCTGCATTCCCTGCAGTTTCTCTTTTCTACTGCACTTGTTCTCAATTCTGTTTATTATTAGTTCTTATCTTGTTTTTTTGTTCCTTTTTATTTGTTTCATTCTTTTATTTACTGATTTATCCCTATTATTGTCATTAAAGCAATGTCAAAGTGGTATATTTGATAAACTATTCACTCAAACATGGTCATTCCTTGTTATAGTAGAGGGCTCACTTGACTCATTGTTCACAAGAGCAAGGCTATCTGGAATTCCAACACCCGTAGGGCCATCTGTGATGGTAAGGTTGAAGAGGAAGAATCAGACTGAATGAAACCACCCCCCAAAGACCCCAATAGCAGAATAAGCAAAGATCTACACAATCTCGATAGCCAAGCCAGCAGAAGAGGACATTTGCAGACCAAGCATCAGACAGCCTAATGCAACCAGGTTTGCCAGATCTTGCCTGTCTCAATCCCATTGGGCATCTCTGTTGCACAAAGTTGGCCACCAAAATAGCCTTGTCGAACTGATTCACAGCAATCTGTCACCACCACCAAGAGAGAGAAAGAGAATAGGGAGAAAAAATGTCAATCTCTATGCTTTGAGTGCTGACAACAATTTCTATGCTCAACCTACTAAGTAGGTGCTCATAATTTAGCATATATATCAATTCTTTCAGGCACTTGATTCTCCAGTATTATTCTATATCTAGATGATTATCTTTTTCCCTCTATACATAGTCAGACATGCCTGATTTCCTTTGTTCAGTTCAAAATTTTCTAAAAGCTACCCAGATCAACAAGTACCTGATGAAAGCCAGAAGGCACAATGACCAAAATGTTGATAACAGTCTGCAAGTAAATAATAACTCAACACAAATTCAGAGAGAGAAACAAGATGTATTCAGATTCTAGAATTTAAAAAACAAAAATCAGTCATTAATAGTTTCATTCACATTTAATTTAAAAAATGTTCATATCATCTTCAACAACTATGCACTCTTTCATATTTAGCAAAGTAGGTTATGATTTTTAACCAACATTTGAAATTAACATTTTATATTTTTGAGGAATGCTTGGCATAAGATAATGTTTAGTGAGCTAGTTTGGTTGACAATTACTACTTAGTTTAATTCTGACCAGTGTTCCCCATATTTATGGCTTTATGCCAAACTCAGCTTAGTAAACAACAACAACACACCATATTTGTGTAATATCTACAATTATTTCCACAACCTGTATTTTTCTAATTCCTATGTAACCATTTAATATATTAGAAAAGTAAAATAAAAGAAAATAAAGATTAACATTTCTATGAAGTCTCTTAAGGTAAGATATTGTAATCTGATTTATGAAAAGTAAGCTGATAAGAAAAAAATTATCAAAATTCAATTGAACAATCAACTCACATTTATTCATAAAAAAAAAAAACTGAACTGAGCAGATAATTCAGAGAAAACATACATTTTATATAAAATCCTTTCTTTTATTGATTCAGTTATCAACTATGATTTACAAATCATCAAATGAAAACTGATAGCAGACATATATTTTTTAAATGATATCAATATTATAATTTTTCCCAAGAGAAACTAAAACTTGAATATGTTAAATCTTTAAATATGAAAATTTGTCTCTGATCAAAAACCACTGTCAGCCATTTATCCATTTATGATAAAAATCAACTTTTGTGGTAAAGGAATTTGATTAGGACATTACCAACTGCATGGATTTTATTTTGTATGAAATAAACCAATTTTAAGTAAAGAATAAATAAGTCTTGAAATTTTTAGATGTTAACCAAAAAAAAGCTACTTACTAAGTAAGTAGCCAATAAGTAAGCTAATAAATAAGATCAGAAAGCAGTAGCAATAGTAATTTGGGGAAAAAAAAACTATCACTATCACATGTATACCACTACTATTCCAAAAGGTTATGAGCATTTGCATTTTTGGACATAATAGCCAAACAAAATCTCAGGTATCAAATTTTTTTTTATGGATAACCAAAAGACCTCACCTAATAAACTATGCAAGGTTGACTCCAGAAGTCAAGTCTTTTCTGGCAAAATGAAGCAATTCCTTGCAAAATTAAGAGTTATTCAGTTTTCTATAAAATACAAAAATGTTTTTAACCTCATAAATGGTAGATTAAATATGGTCAAATTTAACACCTAGGGTCACAGGAGGTTATTGAAAGGGAAAAGGTTTGTGGCCTTTATGATTGGTATTGCAGGTACATGGAAGTAACTTGGACCAAAAAATGTTAGATCTAACTTTTTTTTTTGTTTTTTGAGAAGAGGGGGTAACAAAAATAGCCTTTTTTCTCAACTGCACAAAAAAGAATTCAAGTATTTAATAAAAATAAAAAAAAAAAACCATCAAACTAAAGAATCATTGGCTTTAACTTGACTTCTCCATGCTTTTTTCATAGCCAGCTCTATATTTGTAATTCAAGGATTCCATCCCTAAACATTTTTATACTGGCACCCAAAGAGTTGTATTGTCTAACCAAAAATCTTTTCAACCAAAGGGACTACATCAATTGTTTAAATTTAGGCATCAGAATGGCTTTTCAGTAAGAGCTACATAAACATGTAGAAATAATGTTACATTTTGTAATAAGAAATATTTTCTCTAAAGTAACATCTGATATCTGTTAATGTTTACATTTATTTTCATCCCAAATATCAATATACACATTTTTAATATTTCTAAAAATATGTACAGTTTATTAACCCTAATACTAAAGCACAGATGTTTAATAAAATTCTTAGCCTCTTTGACAGGTAAACAATAACTACAATTAGACACTATCATTTCAGATATCCTCAGTAAAATTTAAATATAAATTATTGATTACTTCACATCGTGAAGTAAAACAAAGAAAATATTTCTTTTCATAAATAATTACAATTTTAAGATTTTTTTGATTTTTTTAAGAGATATCAAAAATCAAGAATTTACCAGAAATTGAGAACTTTGATACGTAACAGTCAAAGTGTTTTTTAAGATCAAATTTACCATTTTTAACAATATCATATGAATATATTTACATAAATTATGTCAGAATAAAAAATTTTAAATGAATTTCAAAGACAACATTTAGATTTATTTGTACATTCATTTATTCAACACCAGATGGGGTATTTTGTTTCATTACCTTTTATCATCTTTGAAGCAGCTTCACAATTCCATTCTCCCAGAAATTGGCATCTTTCTGTGTGAACTGTTTTAAGTGGCTTGTACAGACTTACAGAGAATTGAAAGTTCTCAAAAAGAATTTTGCAAGGGTTAAAATAAATGGTAATACCAAGATGCCAGGTCAGGTGAGTATGGTGGGTGTAGTATGATATCCCAGCCAAACTATATCAATTTTTGCTTGATTTGGAAAGACACAAAGCCTAATATTGTTGTGATAGATGACACTTATTGGACAATTTTGAACAGTTTCCATTGATCACAGCCTCTAGTCCAATTAGGAGCAGTACTTGATCAAATTCAATATTTGATTCTGCAGAGAGTTTTATATACACCCTCACCACTACAAAAAAAAAAAAAAAAAACTAATCCCAACAGATACACAGCATACTTACTTAAGATGCAAGCTAACTTTTGAAGTGGCGAACAGTGGCTCATTTCACTTTCCTACACTGTATTCTTTGCACTTCACATTGTTCTAAACAAACCATCTTTTATCACCTAAAATGGGTTTTTTTTTCAAAAATGGGTCATTTTTCTATCTGAACAAAGAATCACAGATAGAAATGCAGTACATTAATCAGGAGATATGCAGGGTATCTCAGCAATTTTCCCATAGTAGATATTTTTAATCAGTATTTTGATTTGATCATCAATGATTGCAGACCCATTGGAACAAAAAAAAAAAAAATTTCCACCCTGAACTTAAACCACTTACAGACAGTACTCTCAGTTATGGCACCATCTATATAAACGGTGTCTTTTTTTTTTTTTTTTTTTGCTGTTTGTACAGTTATATTTTTTCTGTCCAAAAATAAAAAAGCATCAAATGATCAAAATGAATCTTATTTTTCTCCATTTTGGCTTTTTATATAAAAACACTACAATCTACACATGAAAGATGCAGTGAACTGTCTTTCAGAATGTGTATACATGTCAAAATTCAGTCATGTGTGAAACAAAATCACATGTTCACATGCCACACTACCAACTTTTGTTCTAACTTAATAGTAAACTTTAGAATTTCTTAAAATATAAATACCAAGACTTAATGAAATATAACATGAAAATTACTAATTTCTTAAATCTACAGACTTAATTAGCAAATAAAAGATGTTTATGAATAGTATCAATAAAGGTTTTTCAATTGTTAAAGGCGATTCAAAAATGAAATTTTCAACATTTAATGAAATAATTTTTTTTTTTACCTGAAAGGTATGCAACTCTTTCTCTGAGAATAGGAACAATATCTGCTGCTTTCAACCCATCATTTCTTCTGCCACCTAGAATAAGAAAAATTTTAAAAAAACTAATGTTTGCAAACAATACATTTTTATTTCTAATTCAGAAATTCACCAGGACAGTTTCAAGCACAGAAAATGTCAGTTTTCAGATTTGTTCAGTATACATTTACAAGATGCTTAAGTCTTTCAAACTGTTAAATACAAATCAAAGTTAAAATGCTATTTCAACAAAAAAAAAACAGTCACTATATTCATCAATAAAAACTTATGCTTCCTTGCTGTTAAAAAAGGCATACAAAGAGAAATTACATTACTAACACAATATTGGTAAAAATACAAGACAATTTGGAAAACTATTTTGACATGTTTCACCAATGAATCAATGTCATCAGAAAAATTTTATTTCATTAAAATCTACGCAAAACAAAACAAGATTCATGTTAGTCATATGAATAATTCATTTTTATTTTAATTACAAATCATTTACTTTTATTTACATCTATGTATTCATTTATTTTAAGGCTTATGTACCCCACATTCAAGTGATAAACTGAAATAGCCCGATCATTAATTGTAAAATCAAGATACTTTCAATGGCTCCTCATCCAAGTATTTTATTATTAAAACAGAATTTTCCAAGTGAAAATTGTGATTGTAAGGTTCTGGTGGTATACAAAATGCACTTGACCTGGAAAATGTCATTTTAATAAACTTAGTTGAAGATGCATTGTAAATTTTGGATGACATTTTGTCCCACTAATGTAGATTTTGTTGAAATTAAATATATGAGATGACACCAATCCATTTATGAAGCAGGTTAAAATAAATTTACAAATTGCTATATGAACATAACACTAATCAGCTAAACAACAACATATATAAAATCAGATTCTCATCCAAAATTTACTGATACAATATTATAAACTGCTTGAACATTTACTAAAAATGAGTGCTATAGATATTTTTCATGAGAAAAATTATGAATCAAAATGTGTCAGTGAATGAAAAGGAAAACATGAAAAAAAAAAAGAAAGAAAGAAAGAAAACTCATGTGATGTTCTCAAAAGCTGTAATTAGATAATTGTAGCTTATCAACAGTAATTTAGAAATTATAGAATAACTGAAAAATTTAATATACAATATTATACAATTGTCTATGTTGAACTCTCCTGTATTCATGCTTTCTTTTATTATGGTTGACAAAGTTGTAAAATAAAATTTAGCCAATTTTAGATATTGCTAAATAAAAATTATAATCACAAGTGCTGTCTATTAAACAAACTGAAACATTAAGGTCAGAAATACAGATTTCCTAAAGAAAGTGTACAAATTTAACAGATTAAGCAAAATAACATTAAATTCTACTTTCCAAATATGGCAAAAAATTTGCAAGCTTTTGAAAATATTTTGTAATATTATATAACTATATATAATTTCAAAGTCGTTTTACAACTATAATACATATATAGGTACATCAATAAGTCTACAGGCTAATGATAAAAGAGTACTGATTTTATACAACTATTTTTTTATCAATATCCTTTTCAATGCACTTAATTTAGTTAAGAATATTAATCAGTGAAAACTATGAAATATTTAGATCAAAATTCAACTACTTCAATCAAGAGATTTATTGATCCTCCTTAGTACATAAAAAGTACACAGAGGTGTGTGTGTGTGTGTGTGTGTAACGTAGGTGTATAAACATTTGATTTGGATGCATTTGGGAATCAATTTCTCATTTATGCACATTTGATTGATGCTTAATGGAAGTTTTTTAAAATTTTAAATTTATTTTCTTTCATTCATGTCATTTTACCAATTTCCAGGAAGAATTTGAACAAATTGTCCCATGTCTACAGACTATTTTTTGTGTTTCAAAAGGACTATTATCAAATAACTATGTTAATGTATCTCAATGCATTGTGTTTCTTTGATGGATTTTGCATCTTCATACATCAATGTGTGTTGTATGGGTTTTCATGTATCAATCTTCATGCATGAAAAAATCTATTAATACAAGAAACTCATAAAAAGTGAAAAGATATTTCAAATTATGACAAAAAGAGTGCAAGTCACAATTTCATAAAATTTACAGGTTTCATTTTCTAAAAGAGATTTATGACAGCTAAAGCAAGCCAATTTTCCTATATAATTAGTATATAATATTCAATTTAAGAATGTAAAATTCAATTCAAAACCTATTTAACATCACTTTTTTGTTTTGTTTTTTTAGATTTTTTTCAAAATTTTTATGTGCAATGTTCCTTCAGGATGTGGGCAATTATGGCTCTCCACAATTTCCTCACTTTTACTGTTCTATGTAACTTGATTCTTTATCATCCCTCTTTGTCATCCCTCTTTGTCTTGCTATCTATTCACAAACTTAATTTACCATTCAAACTAGGTACAATCCGACGACACATTTTAGAATACGTTCAATGAATAATATATCAAAATCTCAGCCTACCTTACTTCCCAAAATCTGACCACACAGTTATTTTTTATGCAGTCCCTAAGGACTTTTCAACACCCACTTTATAATTTACTTCATGTAAAATGAAAGCTATTTTTTATACAACAAAGAGATGCAAGACAAAAAAAATAAATGTAATCAAAATAAAAAGGATTTAGAAGAAATTAAAATTAAAAATATCTGCAATATTTTACTGAAGTAACAATGAAACAAATTTGCGAAAGGTTTTATTAAATGTTATGTTCAACAAGGAAAATATATAGATTAGAAATAATTTAATAGCCCATAAACTAATGCACATTTGAATTTGAATGTTCTTGTAAGCATTCAAAACAAAAATTCCAAAGAATATAAAATACAATACAAAAAGGTGCTTTAAAATATATAAACCACAATGAACAAATCACTAACAAAAGATTAAAATAAAAAATAAAAACACTTTTACAATAAAAGATGAGGGACATGCCAGGCCAAAAAGGATACTGTATGCAGTGAATGACAATATACATATACAAAAGCCAGCTAATGATTGACATTTTTTGCATGAAGCACACAACTTACCTTCATAAAGTAGAGCTGCCAACCCAAAAAGTTCCTTAGCAGGATGTTGGGCTACAAAAAAAATTGGGAAGTAACAGGTTTTATACAAGAAAAAAAAAAAATTAAAAACTTGGACTGGCTGAAGTAACTCAGAGAAAACAGCTGTTGTTTTCAGAATTGAAGAATAAAATCCACAATACAAAGAAAACCAACATTGTGTATAAGTTATCCTTATAAAGGTAGACTTACTCTTTGATAATATCCTTATTAAGACAAAGTTTATAGCCTAAAATGCTACTTACAAAAGAATGAAGTAAATCAAATATCCGTCAAACAAATATTTAAAAATATGACCATAAAATGTTTCTCAACAAGGTATTATCAACAATAAATCATGATAAAGGAACAAAATGACAAAAAAACATTTACATCTTAAAAACCAATAAAATGGAAAAAAAATAGACTACTGCAACAATCTTTAGTATATGTTAACTCATTAACTGTTCTAAAGACATAGATTACTAAAAACTAACCTAAAGCAGAAAGATAATGCAAATCAAATATTTAGTTTACTATATCTGAACAACAAAAAGCAAATTGACTTATTTACTAAGCTTTGTAAGACACACCCAATGGAGTACTAAGTGAAAATCAAATTCACAACATTGAATTTACAGACTAACTTGCTAATCAAATGACTGAATTACTATATTTATACCTTGTTTCCTTGCTAAGTCCGTGATTTTCAGATACACACACCATATCAGGTCAAGGCACTTGATACTAACAGTAGGAAAACAGTTACAAGCAATTAAATTTACATTAGGCAGATTCCTTTATTATTACGAAAAAAAAAAAACAAAAAAAAACATTAATTTGATGTACATTTAACCAGATTCCATATATCAATTGTTTGAAATAACCCCAAAGACTTTTTGGATAAACTGTCATTATGACTTAATATTTAGATTTATGCATTTGATATAAATCCAAAACTAATATATTTTACTTTAGTTTATAAATACTTGCTGCAAGATAAAAATCCTTAAAGTCTATCAGAGAACAAAACACATGTTTTTTTAGGTCTTTATTCATGTATATACAAGGCGATTGAAAAGTAACTCCCTATTTTATGTATGAGTGGTCAGCCAGGAGTCCTGACTAAACACCCTGTGAATTTTTTTTGGAGGGGGGGGGGTAAAAAGAGCAAGTATACTATACCAAACCAAGACTTTGGAAAAATTTAAAGGACAAGAAGTCATGTCTTCCATATCACAAGAGTTCCTGGTGAAATCAGTTGACATGATTCCTGGACAGCTGGTAGCAAAATTTAGTGCCCATATCGAATTTTAAACCATCATATTAAATGCTTTCCTCTCGTATTCATTTCTTATAAAAATTATAGTTAATAAATAAATTACTAAAACAGAATAGCCAGATAGAATATGATTATAGTAGTGAAGAGAAGACTTTTACAGAACCAATAACTTTTCAGTAGAATCAAATACAGAGAACTGGTTCAGATTTTGGCACAAGGTCTCCAAAAGACTCTTCAACCAAGGTTATAGAACCCAATCTGTCCTGCTATTTACCCATAGCTAAGGGAAAAAGATTCATACCTTCCTCTGGTGCATTTGCAGACTTCTTCCAGTTATACTGAAGCCATGCGTCTTACTATAATAGGTGCCTATTTTTCTCTGCTCATAATGAGTATAAGAGGATCTAGAAAGATGCTAAGCAGTTGTTTGCTGAGAGAATGAAGCAGTGTATAGCTGCGCACAGTGCAGCTCCAAAATCTACTCGCAGCTCTGCAAATTTGTGTTGAACAACAGCAAATTCTTCATCCCTCACTTAACCAATAAATTTGAAGTTCTCACAGCCACACCAGACAAGGCTGAGCATTTTGCTCGCAGATTCTCTAACTCCACATTTGACTCATCTGGATTATCTACACCAGACTTCCCTTCTAGAAATGAGGGATGTTTGCATAACCCACTCTCTGGTCTCTGACATAATTTCAAAACTAACCCCATAAGGCTAGTGGGGACAACAGAATCCCTGTCATTGTCTTGAAGAAATGTGCCCCTGAACTCTTCTCTGTCCTCTCTAAACTTTATAATTACTGCCACTACTTCTCATTTTCCTGCCTGCTAGAAGTCTTCTTCTGTGGTTCCTGTATTTAGGAACTCAGGAAAACCTTTGGACCCCTCTAATTATCACCCTATCAGCCTCCCACCAATTTTCAGCAAAGTGTTCGAGACTATCATCAATGCTGAAATAGTTCAACATCTCACCGCCCAGAAACTATTCTTGGATAGTCAGTATAGCTTCCGATTTGTCATTAAGTAAATGTACCAGGCCCTCGATAAGAATGACAAAGCTCAAGCTGTTGCACTGGATATCTCCAAAGCATTTGATAGAGTCTGGCACACTGGCCTTCTGTGCAAGCTACAGGGCTATGGTATCACGGGACTCTTGCTTGGTTTGATCCAATCATTCATATCAAACTGCATAATGAAGGTCGTCTTGAACAGCCATGCCTCCACATCCTATCACACGAATGCAGATGTCTCCCAGGACTGTCCTAGGCCCGATGCTATTTCTGATCTTCATCAATGATCTCCCGGATGTGATCAAATCCCAAATAGGCATCTACGCTGATGACACCACCATCTACTACCTCAGTAAGAAATCTGCCAAAGCAGTGAAAGATAACTTTGCTGCCAATCTTGAGAAGGACCTCCAATCTGTAGTGGACTGGGGTAAGAAATGGCTTATAAACTGTAATGCTTCCAAAATAAAGCTGTTATCTGCCAACCACCATAGACAGTCCTCCTTTTTCCCCCCACAATCAGCATGAACCTAGCTAGTCACCCCAAAAACGATACACTGCATCAATAGCTAAATCTACTGCTAGAAAGGTTGGGTCATTGCGTCAGGCCAGAAAGTTTTTCTACAGAGTCCATCTTGCACATATACAAATCAACCATCCGCCCATGCATTAAATAATGTTGTCACATCTGGTCGGGTGCCCCTGCTATTCATTTCAGGGTTCTCAACATGCTCCAGAGGAGAATCTTTAATGTGATTCGGTCCCGACCTGGCAGCTCGACTTCAGCCAATTTCTCACTGACAGGATGTGGCTTCCCGAGTCTCTTCTACAAATATTTTCGTGGCTTCTGCTCCAACAAGCTTAGCTCACTGGTACCCCTCAAGAATTTACTTGAGCAACCAGACTGGCAACAAGGTCACGCCCTTTTACAGTCAAAACAACCGAATACAGCTGCCACTTCTACTCCAACAGTTTTTCTTGTACTTCCTGCCAATGGCACTCCCTTCCATATGCTTGCTTCCCTGATAACTACAATCTCCAAGAGTTAAATGCAATGTCAATTGCCCTCTTATCTGCTCGACTCTGGTCCTCCTCTTGTTCATTCCCTACACCCCTTGTATCTTTTTCTTCTCCCTTTTCACTCTACTCTCACAATTCTCTTTACACCAGTATTCCTATCCTTCTCTTGCCTTTCTCTGATAGCCCCTGTAACCTCTTTCTCATCTCTCTCCTCCAATGTAAACTCCGCTCTCCTCTTATGTAGCCCCCCCCTCCATGCACTAGTGACGGTACTGCCTTGCTTGGGGTGAAATGAAAAAAAAAATGAACTTGACAGATTTCTCAATTGAAATCACCATCCATTAGATCACTGTGCATGCATACATACATACATACATACATGCATACATACATACATACATTTGGGCAGCAATTTTTAATTTATACAAAATTTGTCTGTATTTGTCCAAAATTCTTATCCATTACTTCCTTATTCCAACCATGGTTAAAAACAAAATTTTTCTTAAACAGTAAAATTAACAACCAACCTAGAACAAAATGACCAAATAAAAATTTGCTCCCTGTCAATAATCAAATCTGTATCGCTTTTCCATCAGGAAAATTGCTTCTACAGCCGAAATGTGCTCTTTCTCTCTCTCTCTCTCTATATATATATATATATATATATATATATATATATATACACACACACACACACACACACTTGTCTGTTTCTTACTATTTGCTAATCTAGAAAACCACTGCACCAATTGTTTTATTAAAAAATATATATTTTGCAAAGTCCATTAGAGCCAAACCAAAACTTTCATTTTCAATATGGACGCTTTTACAGACAACTTTGTTATTTCATAGAAAACATAGGAAAATTCCACATTTAAGGTAAACAAAGCCTTTTTTTTTTTATTACTTCTATTTTAGCAAGCGTAAACAGAAATCCTTTCCCTTTTTAAAAAAAAGTTTTCTATTAATTTTCTTTCAACAAATTATTATCGATATCCCATTCATTTCCTTGTTTTAGTTAATAAATTTCTTCCCCCCACATTTAAAAAAAAAAAAAAAAAAAAAAAAGCTTTTTTTTATTATTATTATTATTTGTTCTTTGGTAGGCATAAACAACAGAAATCCCTTCCCTCCTCCCCCAATTTTTTTTTTCTCAACAAATTATTATCAATATCCCATTTATTTTGTTGGTTTAGTAAATAAATTATTTTTATTTTTTTTAACCTAAGCCATTTTTTATTATTTGTTTGGTCTAAACGACAGACTCTTTAAAAAGTTTTTTCATCTTTTTTTTTCAATGAATTATTGACACTAAACATTCATGTAAGTAAAAAAAAAATTGTGGAAAATTTATTAATTTAACATTTTTCTGAGGGTGCTCCATACACATTCATAGTAGAATAAATTCCGCTTTCTTTTTACTTTTGTTTTTGGTAAACATCAAGAGTCAAGTCCCCTTTTTTTGTTGTTTTGGCTTTTTTTCAGAAATACTTTTTCAAAAGCAGAAAAAAAAAAAAAAAAAAGATTTTTTTTTGTTCTTCCTATATAGTCAAAAATGAAGAGGAAGGGACTTGATTTTGCAATGGTGATTTTGGCCAATTTTTTTTTTTTTTAGATTCCTAATCTTAGTGCAAAATATCTGCTTCAATTCATAACGATAATGCCTTGCAGAAGGTCAAATTTAGATCGCCGTACTTGTAAAGCAGAAGAAGTGCAACAAGTAATTGCAAATCAAAGTTAGGAAGAACAGGCATCAGCGAACAAAGGAAGAAGGCAAAGAATGGTTCAGATGCATGCCAAGGAAGCAGCAGAGCAACATAAAGCCATATATGAAAATGCACAATTGCGAGCATGGCATTCTGCAGCTTCAGATCTGTTTTGTTCTCAATAGAATGAATGCAGCAGGCTGAGAGTGGCCAAAAGATGTCAACGAGAAACAGCAGATCAACGTCAAACAACTCTCTGCAAACCAAACAATTTCTATATCTGAACAGACAATGGAACAACTACAAATATTGTGTACCCACAAGTATTGGGAAATTAAATGTGCACTTTCTCTTTTCTTTTTTTCCATTTAACCAAACAGAGCCACAGCAATGCATGGCCAGGTACAGCTAATGTATATATTATACACACAGTAAGTAGATGTAAATATGAACCAAACTTAGCCTAGCAACAGACCACAACAGTAGAATACAAAAAAAAGATTAAATTCACTAAACAAGGATACAAATAAGTGCTCTTCAGCAGGCAATAGTGATTGCTTAGTACCATAAAAGGTTTACTTACAAGTTTGGTCAACATGAATATAGTCACTCGTTGACAAAACCATTAAAATACTATAATTTGGTAAAATTTACAGGTAATATAAAAAATAAAAGATAGAAAATAAAGAATATACAGTGAAAATGATTAATTGAATATATTAATAGCTAAAATGTATATAATTATTGTTTTATCCCATGTTTTATAAAACAAAAACGAATGAATAAAAGACAAGTGTATTTTAACACATAATAAAGTAACTTATTCATTTACTGTCTGAGAACAGCATAGATTAGTTGTATTTAAACCAAGAGTTTCTACATGCATGACAGCTTATCACCATGTTAAATTCAGAAGTGCCTGGTTCAATTAACAGACAAGAGATGTAACTCAATTGTATTTTGAGTTATCATCCTTTATTTGGTGGGGGAATAAGTTAAAACCTCTTAACACTTCCCCTTTTTTAGCCTTGTAAGATGGGGAATTAATTGCAGTGAGTATGGCTGGTTCTATAGTCGATGGGATTTTCTTGGTGCACTTTTTGCTGGAGTCCTATCTTTGTCCATTGGCATTACTTGAAAACTTTGAGGCAGTTTGAAGGTGTCAAATAGAATGTCCAGCAGTAAAGTGGAGTTTAATTTGGACTTTAGAAGGTTTGATGATCATAATTGATTTACATGTCAAACACAAACTGAAGACTGTATATCCACATTATATATAACATTTCCAGAGTCATGTATAATGCGCCCTTGGATCTATTTTTCTTTATTGTTGCAGTAATTTTTGCAAGCACAGGTTGTTCTGGTACATATTTGCATTTCACTGCTCAAATTGTTCTTCCATCACAATGTTCTGTTTTTAGAGAATGGCTTGTAGTTGAATGGATTACATCTATATGGAAACAAACTTTATGGTTCATCAGTGCTTCTGCTGGTAAATTTCTATTAGGTGAGTTGAGTGTAGCTCTATAACTTCCAAGAGATATTTCTAAATTTTTTAATGTGGTTCTCTCCCCTTCAAATTTGAGGAGGGCTCTATTAAAGATATCTACAAACATTCCACTTGTCCATTTGATTGTGGATGAAAAGTGGTGTCCTAATGCATACAGAAATTTGAAAATCCAACTGAAGTGAATACAGTGCCATTATCAGAAACTAGTATCTGTGGGATTCCAAACTGACTGAAGATTTGTTTTAACTTAAAAATTGTTTCATCCAAGGTGATGCAATTCACCTAAAACTTTTCTGATCATTTGCTGTAAATATCAACAGGGAGAAAATAATACTTCCCCTTGATGGGTCCAGCAAAGTCAATGTGAAGGTGTGACCAGGGTGATTCAAAAATAAGCCAGGAACTGAGTGTAGTTTTCATGGAAGATATTTTTGCTGGTTTGCAATTGGGACAAGTGTGTACCAATTCTTCCAAATGCTTGTCTATGTTTGGCCAATAAACATGGCTGTGTGCTAGAGATTCCATACAGCTAATACCTTAATGACCATAATGGAAATGCTTTATCACTCTTTCAGGTTATGAAGATGGGACAATCATGCATTCTGCAAAAAGAAGACAGCTATCAACTTCTGACTATGAAGATTGACGCCGAAAAAATACCTGAATTTTTTTGTCAGTGCATACTTCTGGCCATTTTGTATGATGGAAGCATATCACATTTTTTAACACCATATCAGAAGCTGTGGCTTTGGTAATGCAAGCATCAAAGTTACTTCTGGCTCTAGAAATAATGCTGTGATGGCTGAATCTTCTGATACTTTAGTTTGTGTAGTCATGAGCCTAAATAATGCATTGGTATGACCAATTGTATTTGTTGAATTATATTTTATAGAAAAAATATAATCTAACAACATAGTAGCCCATCTTTGCAAACAGTTTACTGTATATACTGGGATGCCTTTTTTATAATGTGAGCTGTCACTGGTCTGAAGAAATCCAGAACTCCTTCTCTAGGTAAAACTTGAAAATAGGCTGTTACTGCATAGATTACGGATTTAAAGTTGGGTTGAACTTTGAAGTGTTCTAATGACTCCAAAAATAGGGTTGACATTTCATTCTTCAGCCACTGATTACAGACTATCCTTATTAAAATTACCTTGGATGATTAATCAAACTCCATAGCTACATGAAGCAAACACTAGTTGTTTTGGTGGAAAAACTAGATACAGATATACTTTTAACAGCAAGGAAAGATAACTCCACGTTTACTGAGAAAATCATGCAAACTTTGAATGATGAACTTATGAGAAATGTCCTTAACATTTGTCAAGAAAAACCCAATCATAACTTTTCACTCATCTCCTTGAAGAATATGTTTAATATTGCTAGGAAAGAGTTCTTTAATTACCACTTGCAAAATAAGTTTACAGACTTGTGAGTTGATCTTTACATCATATGTACATAAGTCAGGATAGATGGAATTCAGGTCTTTCCAGAGTTCCAGGTAAGAAAGAAATTGGGTACAAACATCAGCACAAGAATATTTTAATCCTATGATATTGGTCATATTCCTTAGTGTTCAATTTATGAATTAAGAGAAAAATTCACCATTTTTCATCTTTGTGAGAAAAAGTCAGCATGAAACATACAATGTTAAATCACAGTAAATGTTTCTGTAATGATGTTGACCAAGTTATCTGCTGAATTGGTATTTTGATTTGTTTCAGTGCAGGAAAATTTTGAGTTGATTTTGGAACTATACAGTCATTGCTACAAACAACTGCTGATGTGACTTCTGAAACTGTTTTTGCTGCTGGTTTAAATCCCCATTAGCATCTCTTGTGAAATTGCTATGTTGATCTTGAAGTTCAAATCCTTGTTGCCAAAAATTTGTTATATCCCAGATTGTTGAGAAACAAAACAAAATAAAAGACAAATTATTTTAACACATAATAAAATAACTGAGAACAGCAGGGATTAGTTGGATTCAGATGTATCCAGTCCAACTTGCTGGTAACAGACATAAGAGCATTTCAAGTTATCATCCTTTATAGAGAGAAGAAATTTTAAACCCCTAACAGTTATAATGCACAAAAAAATTGACTTCATGATATAGTCATGGAATATATCATTAATAAATTCACTTTCAGAATGTTACAGATTAAAATAAAAGAACATGCAATTTTATTATAGAAAAATAATCAGAATCACGTATTAGTTAATATGATAGCATGTCTAATTTAAACCATATTACACATTAGGTATCAGCTTAAACTATTCATAATTTTTAATTATTTCATTAGTTTATTATAAACTTTAAGGAAAATAATGACCATATGAAAAAAAAAAAATAAGTCAGTTTAAAAGAGGATATTGATTTAAGACTAATCCCTTTTCTTAATCAGATTATAATAGCACAGATTAAAAAAACAAAAAAAAAATACAACCTAACCAGATTTCATTTAAAGAAACATTTAAAGTATACATTTGTCTACTAAAATTACGCTAATGAGTTACCAATAATACAGATTCAAGAGTCAGAATATGAAATTGTGCGTGTGTGAGAACATAGATATAGAAGACAGAAGTCTATACAAAGGGTACTGAAAAGTTCTTAGCCTGACTAAGTTTCCAAAATCTGAATGATCAAGATTTTTTTTTTGGGAGGTGGAAGAGGAGATTCTAGGACAGGTCAAAAACTTTTTAGCACTCCTTCATAGTGGTAACTTCTTTAGTGACATTTTATAAGTTATTACAGAATAATTGTAAAATTTAGTACAAATTGTAAATATAAAAACTGAAACATTTTTAAAGTAAACAGATGAAAAAAATAAAATAAAAAAACCATAAAAGATGCAATCTTTTCATCTCATCTTTAATAGGATTTTTCAAATATTCAAGCTGATAAAGATAACTGTTTAGTAAATAAATGGTGCATCTACTCAAATATTGGTGTCAACTAAAAATAACCTTTAAATAAGATTATACATACACACAAAACAAACCACACTTTAGAACTTAAATACTTTATACAAATAAAGTCACTTTGAAAATTATCAAATACAATTAATTTGCCTTACTTAAAAAAAATTATTTGTCCATTCTTATGAAATGAGGTAGTATTTACACTATTTACATTGTCCTCATCTTCAATGCCATGTTTACAATATTTTGGCTGTTATATGCTCCAGCCTTCTTCAGGTGCTAGGAAAGGAATTTAATTTTTTGAATAAAAATATTTTTCAAATTTATTTCTTTATAAAATCGTAAATAAATCTTTATAAAAAAAAAAAAGGTAAAATAATTATTGTATTGTACTTGGTTCACATCTTTGTTACCTTGTAAATAAACATTGCTGGGTTGGGGGTTATACAGCAATAGGGCGATGTCAAGGGAATAACTATCATTTTGAAACACTTTTTTCTTTTTTTTGATATACACAAAAGTTAAACATTGACAAATGTTGAAAATAAGCTTAGTAATCAACTTCAGCATTGTGTTCATATGCTAACATTCACTGAACTATCAACTAATGACGTTGTTATTTACTAAGCTTAGCTTTAGAATAGGTCCTAAAGACAATTGTTGATACAACTTGTGCAATATTATCCAAAATAATAATTTCTGCCTAAAATTTTGATTACAGCACTTAATGGAGATGTAATGTCAATGTAAACATTGGCATAATAGTGTACTGTACCCATTGGTAACTGAAGGTCATTTGAAGTGGGTATTGCTAACCCAGATTCACTGAGAGCCTTTTCTTCCTTCCTTTTGTTTCTTTAGAGGTGGATATTAAATTCCATTAAAAGTTTTATCAGCAAAATGTCTATATTTCCTTCATCACAGTTTTTTAACTTTATCAGCAAACATTGCAAGTAATTTGGGGTTGTCTTTGACCTGCTTATTCCACTTATTTTGGAGGTTGAATTAAGTAAAATTCAACCTCCAAAATAGGACCTAATACCTAGAATTAGTAAATAAATAATCCTTTAAATAAGTAAACTGATCATTTTATCTAATTGCATCTCAATCTTTTTATATATATATATATATATATATATATACACACACACACACCAAAGTTCTTTTATTATTTTATAAAAAAAAGTATCCAATTTCATTTTTGGGAAAGAAAATGTACATAAATATTCAATTTAATCCCCAAATCTAGAGAATTTGAGAATATATTGCCAGCGACAACGGTCAATGTTTCACCCATAAATTCTCTTTATAGTCTACTCTTGATTTATCTGGCATGTACCTGCCTAACTCCCAACTTAGAACCAAGTCTTGAGTGATATGCATATAGCCCCTTCTATGGCTATCATCTCTAATCTGGATCCCCACAAAGCATGTGGATAAGGTCTCACCTGTTGCTTTCCTGCTTGTTTCATTTTTTAAAAACTTTGGTGAACCATCCAACTCTTCTAACTATTGGCCTATTAGCCTTCTACCGCTTTTTGGAAAACTTATTCATTGCATTCACTTACACACAACTATTGGGAAAGGTATTAATTCACTACTTCACCCTCCAGTTATGGGTTAAATTAAATAGCAAGGCAGATTGGGTTCTATAGCCTTGTTTGGCAACCAGTCTACTGCAGTAAGTAATGGCAACCTACAGCAGGAAAATCTTCTGCCCAATCAGCCATGTCTCTTTCAAGACATGATCACCCAAGCGTGTATCAAGTATAGAATTTAATTGACTGACTAGAGGCCTTAATCAATGCTGAATTGGTTAAGCATTTCACATTGCAAGGCCTTTCAGACAAGCAAAATAGCTTTTGGTTTTTTTGAGTCAACCACTCATTAGTGGTTGACTCAAAAAATTGACGATTATTGTGGAAAGAGGCTATCAAGTTCTAGATAAGAATGGTGAAGGTCAGGCTGGCTGTTTCTTAAGACATCTTGAAAGCTTACAACAAGAATTGGCATACAGGTTTTCACAAGTTGAAAAGTTAGTGTCCCCAGCCAAATTTTTGAACTGATTCTGTTTTTCTTCTCAAATCATTATATTGAAAGCAATTAGTTCTTTCTGTACTAATGCAAGTGTCCCTCAGGGCTCTACCCTTAGTCCTACTTTGTTTCTAATTTTTATTAACGACGACCTTTCCAATGACATCAGCTCTCAACTTGATATCTATATTAATGATGCAACCATTTACTCCTGTCTCAATAGAAAGTGTGACCAGTTTGATAAGGGGCTGATATAAAAAAATTGACTTTCAGTCTTCTGTTAACTGGGACAAAGGATGGCTTGTTAATTTTAACAACTTTAAAACTAAACTTCTCTCTATCAATCATATGAGAGAGCCCTTTTTTTGCCTTTCATCAGCATGACTGATGGTAACCTCCAAGAAAGTGACATCTTGAGCTTTCTTAGGTTAACGATCTCGGCTGACATGAAGTTGAGAGAGACTATATTGAATCTACTGCTGGGTCAATTACTAAGAAAGTTGATCACAGTGTTGTACAAGACAATTTTTCTCTCGAGAATATACATATCTAGAAGCCTACCATTTGCCCATACTTAGGATATTGCTGCCATATATAGTCCAGTATTCTTACTATATATCCTTGATAAAATCCAAAGAAGAATCAGCAATATTAGTTCCCTGATCTGGCAGTTTGGCTTCAGTCATTTTCCTACAACTGTAAAATTGCCTCTTTTTTTTTTTTTTTAAATACGTTCATGGCACTTGTTCAGATAAGCCTGTCGCTATGGTACTTAAACATTATGAATTTAAGTGCAGTATAAGAGTGGCAAAGTCTCATCAGTTGGAGTTGGTTAGCTGTAAGCACAAGTTCTACACTAAAAATTTCTTTTCTCACACTTGCTCATGGAACTCTCTTCCACTAATAAATTCTCTTTATAGTCTACTCTTGATTCATCTGGCATATACCTGCCTTTTCAGTCAACCTTAGTTTTCAAAAAATTAAATGCAATGTCAATCGCTTTTTACTGTCCTCCTGATTATTAAGGAACAAGGACAAAAGAGTAATGTTTCTGTTCTATTTCACACCCATTAACCTCTTGTTTCTTAATGGTTTTATTGCCTTGCTTGGGATAAATATTACTTTTAAAATATTAATTTATTTAAAATTGGATTAAATATTAAATATTAAATCAATTTATCTTAAAGATTCAGAAAAGTATTTTTTAATAAGAGAATTACCTTTTGTTGACAGATAAGCTAATTTATGAGAAAGAATTCTATCTTTAAAAATAGAAAAGATTAAATTTTGTTTACATACTAATTTTAACAAAATTAGCCTTGAAAATGAATATTAACAGTTGAAATGACAGAAAATTTCACTATTTGGAAATTTTCACACTGTAAACTAGGGCAGTGTAGGATACCTAATAAATGTGTTTTCATAGTATAACAAAAAGGGGAAAAAAAATTCAAGAATATAACAATCTTTAATTTTCTGTAAAAGGAGAAATTAAAGAAATATTTTTAAAGTAATAATTTTATGAAGATCCATAAAAATTCAGATGTTTTTATTCAAAACACCAGTTGCATTTTTACTTTTTAGTTGTAACTAAACAATTAAGAAAAATCTTCCTTCAAAGTCAAACTGTTAGTATTCTAGAGAAAAACCTCAAACAGCTTTACTCTTTATTGTCAGCAATATAATTTCATCTTTATGACCTGCTGTACTAATACTGTAAAAATTAGTAAGTCTTAGTAAATAGATTCATTCTGGGCAGTCTAAAATCATCTCAAATCCTTTTCTATATTTTGACAATCGAGATGCCTTTGAAAGAAAAAAGAACACATGAAAAAAGGTTTTATTATAGTATCTTGCATTCAAGTACACAAAATAAATAAATAAAAACTGAAACCAGAACAATATTTTTTTTCTAGTACCAATAGTTTCAAGATTATATATAAATAGGAAAAATAGTTTATAATGTCAACTGCTATCCTCCAGTACTCCAAATTATTCATTACTTTTTAAAGAATTCTTTAGAGAAAAAGTTTTAGCTATTTCCATAGTGGGACATAACACAACTGCAAAATTCAAACATTCCATTGTTCAGTAATTGAAGTAACTGACAATGTCAGGATAATTTTTTTCTCATCTAGAGAAAGCTAAATATTAAAGACCTTCACTTTAAATTCAAACATACCCTTTCATCTTGTAAACTAATATTTTAAGAACTGAAGTAAAATCAGTGCAATTTATGCAAAAATCTTAAAATATAAAATTTATAGCTGAAAAAGATAAATTTTTTTTCCTATATTTAGCCAAAGCTTTGTATGTGCATAATGATTCAGTGGATATCAACTCAGAATGAGAAATCGTGGTGCTGAGTTTGAATTCCTTGCATTCACTTACACACAAAAACCCTTGGGAGAGGTATTATTCTGTTTCTCCCCTCCAATTATGGGTTAAATAATAGGACAGATTAGGTTCTATAGTCTTGGCTAGCAACCAGTCTACTGCAGAAAGCGGTGGCTACCTACTGTGGGTTAATATTCTGCCCAGTCAGTCACGTCTTTCGAAACATGATTGCCCAAAGCATGTATCACATATGGCACTTAACTGACTGACTCAAAGCTGGAGTAAAAATGGATTTCATTCCCAGTTTTGAATTCCTAATTTAAACTGGTTTACAACTAAAGTTTCAGAGTTCAATCTGCCCTGCAATTTTACCCATAGGTATTTTATTTTTTAAGCTTTTAACTTTTAGACCACTTATCTTTCCATAGTGTAAACAATTGAAAATATTTAATGTTTTTTAATTTTTTTATTTTTAGTCTTCAACTGGGAGAGGGGAATCATGCAATTGGTACAATCTAATCAAAATAATTTTACTAGTTTCTCTAATTTTGAGTAAGCAAACATAAAATTGAAATTTGAAACATTGTACATTTCAAACAGCATTATAATGAATGACTGAAAACCCAGTCAATGATAATTTTAACTATCTTAAAGAGTCTTCATATTTTCCAAATATACCTGCATTGAAATAACAGAGTAAATATCTATTGGAATAACATAACAAAATAATACAGGTAACCAGAATATTCTCACTATCCATTAACAAGTTATCGTAACAGGATTAGATCTACTGATAGAATGATTTAACACATCACTCAATAAGTCCCAGGCCTGACATATAGATGGTGCCACTAATAAAAAATCCATATGATTTTTATGAGGTAATAACTTTCAAATAGCACGGGACAAAATTTGGGCCCAATCGGATTATTAGTTAACAAATTACAGTTATTTAAGTGAAGCTACTGTTGAAAAATTCCAAGACAATGGAAAAACCTGAATTTTGTGTTGCTAAAGCATTACTGATAGGAAAAAATACTGTGCAAGCAAAGCAATGGCTTGATAAGTGTTATTCAGACTGCTCCATTGGAAGCAACGTCCCAGAAAATACAAAGAAAACCCCACAAACTCGTTTTGACTGATCGTAAATTGAAGTTGTATGAGATAGCAGAGGAGTTGAACATATCAGAAGGCAGTGTATTCACCATTTTGCATGAACATTTGTCAATGAGAAAGCTGTGTTCAAAGTGGGTACCACGTTTTGATCACAATTGATCAAAAACAACACATTGATGATTCAGAGTATTATTTGTAAATTTTCAATATAACAAGGAGTTTTTATGTAAATATGTAACAATGGATGAAACATGGATCCATCATTTCACTCTGGAATCAAATCGGCAGTCAGCTGAGTAGACAGCAGCAGGTGAAAGCCATCCAAAGTGACCAAAGACGCAAACATAAGCAGGCAAGGTTTTGGCCCCCATATTTTGGGATGTGCAAGGTATTTTGCTCATTGATTACCTTGAAAAAAAGAAGAATCATCAATAGCAAATATTCTATAGCATTATTGCTGAATTTGGAAGAAATCGTCAAGAAAAAAAAGTTATCTTTCACCAAGACAATGCAACCATGTCCCAATTGATCGCAATGATGGCAAAAACGACAAATTGCACTTTGAATTGCTTCCACATCCACCCTATTCTCCAGATTTGGTCCCCAGTGACTACTGACTGTTTGCAGACCTCAAAAGAATGCTCCAAGAAAAGAGATTTGGCTCTAATGAGGAAGTGATATCAGAAACTGAGGCATATTTTGAGGCCAAAAACAAATTGTTCTACAAAAAAAGCATCAAATTGTTGGAATCAGTGTATCACCCTAAAAGGAGACTATTTTGGTGAATGAAATCGAATTTTGCCTAAAAATTGTTGTTTTATTAGTTAGGCCCGAGATTTATTGAGTGATATGTTATATGATCTGAAAATTCACAGAACAGTAATTTTAAATATTATGTAAAATGAACTATGCTTACAAAATAACCAAAAACAAAATGTAGCTGAGGCAATGTTCAAGAGCTTGTATCATTTTGTATAATTATTTAAGTATATCCTCCAAATACATGCAAAAAATTTGGATTATAAATCAAGGCAATAAAATGAAATGCTAACATTTTATGTTAAGTAATATTCTAGCATTGTTCAGGGAAAATAATTCAATTTTGAAATAGTAAGTGCAAGGCACAGAGACCACACTTCAAAGATAAAATAAATATTTCCTAAATATTTTTATTTTATTACTAATAACTATAAATGATATAATTAAAAACACACACATTTTGGTTTCAGGAGAGTTTTTTTTTTTTTTTTAATTACAAAAGACAAGTTTGTTTTTTGGGAGCTGTTCTAAAATACTGGCAATAAAAAAGCAAGTTTGACCTAGTCAATACACTTTTACATGCATTCCCATCTTTCTCGCAGCATGCTAAATCTCTAAAATATGACAGTCGATTTTGAAGAGATATTTATTTCTTCAAATAATTCTTTTTAAAATCAGTACATTATTTTCAGAGATACTCCAGGAATTTGAGCACCACCCACTAAAAAGGGAAAGGTTAACAAAAAGAAACTTAACAGTAGCAAAAGTGATATCATCACTTTTTACATTATGTATACCATCGAGGCAAATAAATGTTTTGTGACACAAAAAAAATAAATCAGATAGCCAATGAATGAAGCCATAATCAACAGTATTGGCAATCATCAATATGTAAGCTAATACACTGATAAATATCAGTCATAAGCTTCCTTGGAATTTTGCCTTTAGATCAGATGGTGCCCAATATACAAGTCACTATATACAATTCATTTATAAGAATAGTCTGTTTCCCCACAAAATATATATATATATATATATATATATATATATATATAATCTCACCAGCTGCTGCATACTGATCATTATTCACATTATTTACATGTAATGAACATGATCAATGTCCTTTTGTGTGGTAACAGGACTATCCCACACTTGAATTCAGCTGCATGCTTCTTAACAAAGATAACTAAGTATTATTATGTATTTGCTTTAGAGCTAAATCCTGTATCTGCAAACAAAAGATAGACTTAATATATTCAGACTTCTTATATATTTCCTCTACATTTGAAAAATAAACTTAAGTGCCAAAAACATCAGGCCACTATCTAAGAATGTGTAGCTCAACCCTTTGCCTGAATAACAGTGTCTCCATAATTTTGAACTGAATTTATGGAGGTAGTATATGTATATCCTTCTAACTCCAACAGAACATACTACACACTATTACAGAGTCACTGCATGAGTATATTTATCCACCTATTTTTTTAGAGACACTCATAATCAAGTTATATTTGTTGAGTATGGCTGCAGAATTTAGCAAGGTCCACAACATGCCCTCTACACATGTTCTATAAGGGTTAAACCTGGCAAGTACAGAAAAGTCAACCAAATGTTCCTGGAACTAGATTTGTGTCAACTGCACATGATTTGGAGAGGGGCTGCATTATCTTACAGGAACAAACCCTTAATACCAGGAAACAGGTAAAAATGGTCTGCAACAATATTTTTGTCACACCTGTCAAGACAGACAGTTCCTTGTAAACTGCAAAACCACCATCAGCTTGCCAAACATTCTGTTAACAAGCTGGATCAATAGCTTCAAGTAGTCTTCTTCATATCCAAACCATCTACTTGAAAGAAATGAAAACGGGACTGTCTGACCAGGTAACAAAAAACCAATCTCCATGAAAGCAACAGCTTTCATGCTCTAATGGCAATGTTCTCTAAACAAGATGAGGCACACTAACCAATTTTAATCATAGGACCATTGTTAGTTGATGATAACCTCCTCCCAGACTAACAAGTTTAACAACACCAGCATCACACTGGTATCTGATTTGTTGCAATATTTCTTTATATTAAGTGGTTATCTCTTTCAATAGCTAGTGATCAAAAACATATCTTTCTGGTCCCAATAATAATTCAGATTGAACTGCATTAAATCTACTCTGTATCCCATACTTTGCTTGATGGTGAAAAGATAGAGATATATATGCTTTCGTTATCAAATTTGAGCTCTCTAGAGGGGAAAATTTTAAAAATAGTTGCTGCTTATGGGATTTATGCATTACTTTTCAGTCATGAATTGGGTTCTGGCTGCTGGCATGTGTATACACTGCATATGCAACACGTTAAAATCTTTTCTTTCAGCCATGCACTGATAGTCAGAGAGCCTATCCCTAAGGTAATACCAAATAGGTTGAGTTTCAATCTCAGCTGGAAGCAATCAAATTTCTAGCCACACTGATGAGCTGTGGTACAGCAAATCAGGATTTATGTAAATGACTATATATAAGCTACACAAACATTTTATCTATTAGGTCATATATAGATTGTCTTCTTGTGTTTTTATTTCGACAAATTGGGGAGGGGTGAAAACATTCGGTGTAATAACTAATTCTAAGAGAATGATGACTAGTTAAGTATAGAGGGTGCGATGAATAAATTGTTGCCATCTTATATTTTTAATATTGCACATATACGCAGTATGATTTGGTCGACTGCACAATACAGTAGGAAAGAATTCGAAAAGAGTTAGATGAGTAATGGTGATTATGAAGGTACAGCAGCTTGGAAAACTCACTGATTGTTCTAATATGAAAAAAAACTCCCAAGTTTGTTGGCAAGGGCCCCTGACTAAACAAGGCCTACATCAAGTACCTTGAGGAGGTAGTGCTGCCTTTTTTTTTTTTTTTTTTAAAGAGGGTGGCTGCTGGAAGCCTGCACCATGCCATACTCGCAGGAGAACCCAGTCATGGCTGTCAGACAATTTCTGCAACCACATCATACACAGGGCATAGTTGAGTGAGAAACCAATAAAACTCCTTGTAATACCATAAAGGAGCTGAAAGCAAGGATTATGGCAGCATTCATCAACTTAAACAAGGAGACTGTCCAGAAGAGTTACAAGAGATTCCAAATTTGTCTGGAGGCCAATAGCAATTTTATTGAATAAATTTACTCTTTAGTATTAGATATAAATAAGTTTTTCTTATGAAGGTTTTGAATTCTCTAAACTTTCTTTCATACATAAGTGTGAACATAGAAATCAACACTTCTGGAAGTTTTTGGCTTTAAGTGATCATTAGAGGAGATCATATATTAAAAAAAAGTCACTGGGGCTTATAAGAAAGGGAAACTGTTTTTTTTCCCTAGTTTGTTATAATGTTAATTTCTATGTTTACAACTGTTTTATCCCTATATTGAGCACTCTTCCCTCATAAACATAGCAAATTTTCCACACACACACACAATATGCTAAAGGTTTGGGGTTACCCACTAGATTTAATAATTATCAAGTTCCAACTAAGCTAGGTAAAATGGAAGCACTGTCATATCAAATCAATAAGGTTGAAATTGACAAGGACTGTTATAATCTATTATTTATTTTTTTATGCACCAGTATATACAGACAGTATATAGGCATTTACTATACATAGCTTAGTTAGAAAGAAGGCAAGATTCGAAGCCCCCAGTGAGTATCTTATAATAATAACAGCTCATTAACTGTGTTGCAATGCTTATTAATTGTGATTTAAAAAAAAAAAAAAAAAAAAAGTTATAATTTCATTTTAAAATATATTTTGAGGAATCTTAAGATCTGAATAAATTTGCCTGCAAAGGCCATTGAAAGATTATACAGGTAAATTTTTGGGGGGATGATTTTCACACCACAAACAGAAATAAGATGGTTTCTCAATATTAATTTTCTCTCTGTGATACTTTTATAATGCAGCTTCATCATTTATAAAAAATAATGTATTAACAATTCAATTTGCATAAAATAATGTTTATAATGAACTAAAATGGCAAATGAATAAGAATCATTCTCACAATTTACAAGTTGTTATCAAAATTTTACTGGAAATATAGATAAGAACATGGATTATGAACTTTTTTCTATTGTTCCTTCTCATATTAAATATATTTTGTAAATTATGACTAAATGATTTAAACTGTATTATTTTAATTGTTTTCAAAGTATATCAATTAAATGGATAAAAGAACAGTTTATATGCCATTCTTTGATAAAAAGTTAAAGGATACTTTTTTATTTTTATATTAGCTACAAAAGCTAAATATTTTTCTTTCCCCTCATTACATATCTTAATCAATATTAAATGCCAATGATTTAATACACTTTTTAATGGCTGAAATTTGAAAAAAATTTAAAGTAATGTTTCATAGTATAACAGAAAAAATTCTATCTTTCAAGCAACTTGAAAACTCAATACTCATTGAATGGTCTTGAGATATATTCAAATAAGACAAAACACAGAGATCTAAAAATTTTCAAGAAAATGAATGACAACTGTTGGTACAAGTTCATATGCACAGATAAGTCTCTTTGCTATTTTATTATAGTGCGTCAGGTTCTGTTATTTATTGGATCTTTAGTGTTCTTCTACCATCACCACTTTTCCCCTCTTATGTGATATTCACCCTTCAATTACTCCAAGCATGCTGGGAAAAAAATTACAACATGCCTTTAATTTCATTAGACAAAGTTATGAAAGATTCAGTTCAAAAGTTACAGAAAAAGTTAGAAAGATAAGCTTAAAAGAACTTACAGAGAATGATAAACAGAAAAAAATGTAAACTTTTAAACACAACACTGTATCATCTACCTTAAAATAGATGATCCAGCATAAAGAAAAAAGGTTTCACAGAAATCATCTATATTTTACCAATAGCAATATAAAAACAAAAAAAATGTCATACAATAATTAGATAAAATCATATTTTAATGATAACTGCTAATAAAACAATTTAGAGAAATTTACATATTTACATGTAGCTCCTCATTATCATTCCCTAAAACTGATTCCCCTTGCTCAAACTAGAATTTAACATGTCTTCAACATTTTATGTTTAGTCATTAATCATTTCTTTTAAAATTTGATAGAGAGTAGATAGACTAAACTATCACCCGGTTCACACTCCACCCACGTCTATTGAACAGGGGAAGAAGCTCATCCCTTGTTCCCTGTTTAAGGATGTGGTTTCCAGTTTTTTCTTTTCCAATCTTTTCACTCTTACGTAGCCCCCTGCACATCAGTGGTGTTACTGCCTTGCTCGGGGTGATATGATTAAAAAAAAAAAAAAAAAGTTAGCTCTTTGAGTTCCCAGCTTCCTCAGGTAATTTTATTCAATGATTATTCCTTGATTTCCTTGAAAAATTGCACTAAAATTTCCTGATTTTGAGACATTGTTTAACAGACAAACAATAACAAGTATGTAGCTGTGCACAGCTAAAAAGATAAATAAAACTCCAAATATACAATGCAGTTTATTACAGTTTTGATTTTATAAGTTCTGCAATATACCTGCCAATATTTCTTAATTATTTTCTGAGGCTCTCTTTAAACACTTCTCTTCTACACTTTAATTTGTTCAGTTGCTCTTTTTCTTCTTCAGTCAATAATTTTTCTGTTGTTTTAAACATTCTTGATAACAAGAATGACATTCATCTTCTTCCCTTATGACAATGAAATTATCATACAGCAAAATGCAGCATGTTTTATGCAGATTCAGGATTAAGATTTTGATTTATCCATTCAAAATTAAAACAAGTAAGCATTTTTTATTTAAATTTTACTATCCTAAAAAATAAATAAATATATCTCTAACATTTATTTGCACAATTTTCCTTAAAAAAAGCATATTATGAAAATTATTCAACATATGCCACACTGCATTTAAAAAATCCCTGATAAAACCAAAATTCCGATATCCAGGTTGGCTTTGATCACTGGCTCTAGGTAGAATTAGTAACTGGAGGTTTCACACAGAAAAAAAAAAGTTGTGTTGTACAACTTATTCAAATAGTACTTAATGCCATAATTATAAATACTAAAATGTGTTAAGATCAAAGAAATTCAATTTGAATGAGAAAAGTTTTGTCTGTTCTTCAATTCGTTTAGTTAATTTGAAAAAGAGAAAAAAATGGCGAAAAGTAACTTAATAATTTATATATTTTGCTCTTTTACAAATAAAATCTGTCAACAATTTTATAATTCTTAAAACAATATAAGGAAATAATTTTCAGCTAAAGTTTGAAAATGAAAATGTATGTGTGTGTATATATATATATATATATATATATATATATATAAAAATCAAGAACAAAGTTAGATGTTTTTATAAACCCAGAGGTAATATTATATTTCATGGCTCTCTTATCACCGCTCATTAGACCAAATTCAATTGTTCTTGATTATAATACTCTGTTAAATTTTAACATTGAGTTCTCTTGATTTAATCTCCTGTGAATTTACCTTAACAAGTACCAAGGATTATATATATATATATATATATTTCATTTAGGAGTTTGCAGAATTGAGAAATGGCCTATAAATAATATGGATTCTGTCAAAGATTATAATTAAAATACATTTCTAGGATCTTTATATATTAAAAGAAAATTTGAAAGACAGTTAAACTGATGATTAATAATCAAACAAAAATAGCCCATTATTATACCTTTAGTAATTTTCTATGTGTATAACCCTGCAAATAATTACAAAAAAAATAAAAATAAAGAAGAAAGGAAACATATTTACTCACCCCCTGCCCCACTAGGAAGTGGATGTGACACAAGGTCAAGGTTTAATGTGGGGAGCCCGAATGCGTACGTATGAGCAAGGCACCAAAACTGCCCTGTCTCCACAACCACCGGTTGCACTGGCCCCAGCACCTGTTCACCCCTCTGGTGCAATGGGGTGGCGCAGCATCAGGACACTGTTTCCTGGGACCAGTATAATTTTTCTCAATTGCATGCCTGTCCTCAGAGATGCAACTGAGCTGCACACAGTCTTCGAGGACAGAGACACAACTGAGAGATATGGAAACATATACCAACAACAGACTGTATATAAAACCCTATACACAAATTAATGCCCTTGTCCAATAACAGTTGTTATATTTGCATACAAATTTTATACACTAAATGTAACAATGATTATAGTAGAATAGAAATAGTGATACATTTGACAGTGCTTACATATAGAATACAAAAAGAATTTAATCAACTATTAATTACCTTGCAATTACATTATGATTTTAAAAAACTCAAACTCCAAAATATCAATATTACCCAAGCTTTTACTTAATTTATGGTAGTGAATAAAAAAAATTAAAAAAAATAAATTTATTTTATTCCCTTACATATTTCTCATGTAAAAATATTACTTGATGAATCTATCTTTTGTTTTTTACTGTAAATAGAAGATAATAGATAAAATAAGTTAAAAATCAGAACAAAACACTTATATTTATTTATACATACCTCCACTCATTTATGTCTAACTTAAATTCAATTTTTAAAAATAAGGTTTTTTCTAAAACTTATTCTGGTTTTAATTGAAAGCTAAATGATAAAATTCACGATATCCAGTAAGTAAAATACTCTGGTGTATTTCAAACAGAAATTATATTGATTGGAATCTAAAATTTTGAGATTAAAAAAAAAAAAAAAAAAAAAAAGTTTGAATTTTCTGGCCATTTTTAAGCAATCAACACATTTGTAAACAAAAGTTAATTCCCAGTTAAAAATCTTGCAAAAATAAATAGCATGCGACATGCTATTTTTGGAAAATTTTAAGTTAAATTAATCTAATTTACACAAGTATTACTTATTTAAAGCATGAAATTTAGAATAAAACTATTTTTTAATCACAGTGTTGATCTTTCTGACCTCCCCACCCCCATTTGATTTGATATATGAGAAAAGCAAAGTGTATGGCAACCCAAATTGACATAATTGTCCAAATTTTTTTCCTGTAAGAGGAAGAAACTGTGAAACATAACATTTTAATGTACATAGAAATTACCATACAAAAAAAATAAATAAATAAAAATGTAATGGCTTGACAATTTGTATTAAACTTTTCTATTTTTGAAAAATAAATATAGTCTTCACTTAAAAACTTAATGCCTATAAATCTTTGAAGTATTTAAAAAAATATTTTCAAAACTTTGTAAAAAAAAAAAACAACAAAAAAAAACAAAAAAAGAAATTCTTTTAAAATTTTATTAATCAAAATAAAAGATTTTTTTTATACTATAATGTCCTTAATTTATATTATTTATCAAAACAATTAAAAAGCCTACCTAATTATAGTTTTATTGCATTCCTAATTTTTAGCAGATTTTCAAAAAAAAAAAAGGCCAAATATTAAAAAAAATAAAATAAAAATAGATGATTTACATTCCCCAAGGAGTCCTTTGTTTAACTAATAAAACCACTTTTCCCTACAAAATTTAATTTCTTGAAATTTCATGAATTTATGTGGAGGAGGGTGTAACAGATATAAATATATTTTTAACAAAATTTTTTAAAAATTATAATTTCAAAAATCATTTTATTCATTTGCAAGAATTTCCAAATTAATGTGTTTTTCCCCCAAGGGTGGAAAAAAAATAAAATAAAATACAATAAAATAAAAATAAAATAAAAAAAATAGTTACATAATATTACATTATCCATTGTAAACTCTCGTAATGCTTTGGATACTCACTAACAGAAATCAAAAGATTTTTTACCAAAATTTTGAATGTGTTAGAAAAAAAATTTAAAAATACTTTGATCTTTCCTCTTAATAACAAACATTTTGATGGAAAAAGTTTTTTTCATAATGTCTGGGGGTCTTTTTTCTTCATACTATTCTGTTTTTTCAGCAAATTAATGGAGTTAATATATTATGTAAAAAGCGGAAATTTTGTACATGAGGTTTTGTCCGTTAGGACTTCAGATTGAAGTGACTTTTACATTGATGAAATGAACAAAAAAAGAAAGGAGATGCAGAGAATTTCAATTTTTTTTTTCTTTAAATATATACACTTGTTTAGTCAATTTCACTTAGTTTTTATCACTTTTATTATTAAATATTCCACACTGTGATAATACAAGATCTGCCAAGAAAGGTAAAATATTGTAAGAATTTGGATATAAATTTACTGCAGATGATCTAGCAATTAAAAGAACTTTCTATACATTTTCATCTTAGTAAATTGCATTCTCTTAATTAGAGTAGCATTTTTCAAAATCTTAATTACAAGTAAGTAATACAGTAAATTTCTCCTTCAGATTTTAGTCTATTATTTTGTATTAAGTTTTATCATTTTAGTAGTTGTAACAAGTTTTATATTAAACTTAAATAAATCCTTTTTAATTGTAGTTGTGACAGAGTTGGTGGGTAGAAAAATATATTTTGATTCATTGGGCTTGTCAGAAATGTCCATTTTTCTATTTTGAAATATTTTACAAGACCGTTTCACATTGAATACGAAAGATATTGGAAGAGTTTAAAAGTATTTTCAATGTATCCCCCCTCTTTATGTAAATATTGAGGGCTACTAAATGAGTGCTCTTAAAAATATTTAAAATCTAAAATTCTCAGCATCCTCAGTTTCATGCACATGTAGTTGCATTATCATTTTAGTTTGAGGAAATCCTAAAGAACACAACAAGCCATACTTCCCATATGCTGTGCTAATGGCCTTCATTGCAATCTCTACTCTCCTTTATGCATATGAGACTTAGGTAATCTACCAAAGAGACAACCACAAACTTCAAATTCTGTGAAACATCTGGCAGGTTCATATCACAAACAACAAAGTTATCCTTCATGCAAAGATGGAAAGCCTAGAAACCATCACTCAATGAGCCAGACACCTTGCCCAAATGCCAGACCGCCACATACCCAAACAAATCCTCTTAGACCACGTGGAGCTCCACATTGTCAATTCAAAGATCAGCTCAAAAACATCTTGCTTCTCCTGAAACCTCCTACCCTATGTGATAGCTGTGGATGCTTTTTCAGATACAGCATTGAACTCATTTCACACACAAGGCAATGTTAATAAGCACCCCCAATAATTGGCAACAAGCTCTACCAACAAACAATTATATATATATATATATATATATATATATATATATATACACACACACACACACACAATTATGGAACTGTATTAATGTCACTTATACACAAGAGGAACATCAAAACAACTTTCACATTGTTAATGCAGATTGAAATTGAATTAATATTGAGAAATTACACTAAAATGGAAAAATAAAAATAATATCACTATGTGAATTTTTTGTTAGCATTTTTTAAAGTTGGGTGTTCAGAGGCAAAAATATTGTATTAATATGCCTAAACATGACTGTAAAGCCATCAAATCTATTTGATAAATGTTTGTTACTTATAATATTCATTTCAACTAGATTTCAAGAACTTTCCAAGCAAAGTGAAGCATTAAAAAAAAAAACTATCCAGAATTGATAATCTAAAGAAACAATTAAAAATGCACAAGTTTTTAACTTCAAATGATCATTTGACAAATACTAAATACTGAATTGCAGAGACTACATTTAAACTAGATAAAGCACATATCACTTGGGAAATATTAAAAAATTTTAATGCTTGCTTGCATGTATTACTAGCAGTATAGCCCGGCGTTGCTCGGGTGTAATGAAAGCTTTAAAACCATGGTCCTGGAGCTCAGACTAAAGAATATTTGTGTGAAGTTTGGTGAGAATCGGATAAAAATTGTGGATTTGTATAAAGAACACACAGACAGATAAACAGACACACACATGCAATTGCCTTTTATAAATATATATAGTCGATTTTCTGCATTATTTTAAGAGCTGCAACCTTGAAACTTCTTAATATCGTTTCTTATGTCTTTGTCTATGAGTGTATCAAATTTGATTAAAATCGGACCACTCCTTCTATAACCCAATTTTTTGATTATCGATTTTCGATATTTATCGGGGGGTACCTCAACACAAAACCTAGCTAAGAACACTCACAGATGCTTATAGTACAACTGTGTAAATTTTCAAGAAAATCAGTTCAGCCGTTTCGGAGTCTATAGATAACGGATACACACACAGACACACACACACACACACACACAGACAAAGTTCCATTTATAAATAAGTTTAGATGTATTGTTAATTCAGGAAATAGCTTAATGTGCTTAACTTTTTTTTTTTCTTTAAAAAAATATTTTTTTCACATTTTGGTCAATATATTTTTGTCACTTTATGCACATAACTCAATATCAATTTATAATAAAGAGATTGTGTTCTTGTTCTCAAACTTTCACCAGCAATGCATTTGTAAAAAATACATGAATAAAACTGATACTAAAAAGAGAGATTCAATAATACCTACATGAGATGTGTGTAGATGAGAGAAGTAGATCTATAAAAACTTTCCCACAACCATCTTTTGCACAATTTTAGAGAATTTAAGAAATGTATAAAGTTTACTCAGCTTTTTATTTTGCTTGTGCATGCATACTCCTTAAGATTTTTCTCAAAAAACTTAAATTTTACTTGATTTTAGGGATATCATAACTGAATATTCAATGCAAACACCACACTGTTTATTTTAATCTGGGAAAAAGTGCAATCAAAGCTAGACAATAGATCACTTACAGTAATAATGTAATATGTTCAAAATTTAAAAAAAGGAAATTTAGTCTAAAGACACAGAACCCTCAAAGACTTCAAAAGTTGAAAAGTGATAAATTACAGAAACTGTCAAAGGAAGATATTGCATAAACTCAATGTGAACTACAAATTGCTGTATACTACTTGCAAGTTAAAGGAAAAACTCAGAAATTAAGAAAATACATAGCACATAAATTCATGAAAATTATCATGGGAAAAAAATGTTTTTAAACAGGAAACAAGACAATCACTGAAGACTGAAAAATATTGATTTATTAAAAATTTTTTAAAAAATTTCTGCACAAAGTTGATTAACAATTTTGCTGCATAATATCACCTTTCCCTTTACTGGAGTACATACACACATACAAACAAACATGAAGCTCAGACAAGGTTTTATGCATGCTTCAGACCATTTTTTTTTTTTTTTTTTGTTACACTTCAGACAAAACTCAGCCTGCTCAGAATATAGCGTTCATACCCCAGTATTTTAACAAAATTTTTAAAATCTTATTTTTCTGAATGGACTTACTAATAAAATTCAACAAGCCATAACTAAATCCAATCATTATTGTAACTTGAATTATACCAATTTTAGCAGTTTTGGGAGCCCAGATATAGAAATTTTCAGACACCCACATTTCAAGAAAAATTTCAAACTTTCTCCTTTTTCTGAATAGCCTTGCCAATATGATTCTAACAAACCCTTAAACCACCCATAAGCACAGTTACAAAAAAATCTTTACAAATCCATATTATAGTCCACTGTGGGGAATATTGTTACATTATTTCTTATTGGACAGATATTTAAGTCAGGACAGTGTGAAATTCTATATAGCATGATGTTCATTGCTCAACAGAGGGGAACCAGAGAGCATCCCTGTGGAATCAACTATCTTATCTGTATAGTTTATGTTACAGGCAAAAAACTGAACAGTCACTATATTTGCAACCATTCTTTTTCTGCTTACTAATTTTTCTCTAAAATAGCACCCTTTCACTTATGGTTTCTATACCCTAAAACAACTATTATCAACATAACGGAAGAATTCATGAGTTCAATCAACTCTTGGAATGATAATTCATAACAATTATAGACAGTAAATATATTTACTGTCTATAAGTCAACATTTAAAACACACACACACACAAAAAAAATATAATAAATTATACTTTCTCAGTTTCAGCTGAATTTTCATGAAAGTAATTATGGTTAATTAAGATATCTTTCAGGTTTATGTAAATTGAAACAAAAAATATTTGCTGAAATCATGTTAAGATTTTTAGGGACCTCCACAAAAAATGCAATGCCTAAGGTTTAAAATAAAAAAAAAATCCTTCTTGAAACTTAACTCAGCTTAAATTTCAAGCTAATAGATTAAATGTAATATTTCCAATAAGCAAAATACTTTGCTGTATTTCAAAAACTAATTTAAATGGACTGGGGAGGTGAAGGATCTGTGCTAAAATACCACCCTTTTTTTAATTGTCTTTCATCACAATGTATTATTATTTAAAAAAATCTTCCAAAAATAAAATATACTTTTTTGAAACTTTATTTGTAAAATATTAACTGATTTAAAGTATAATTAATCTGATTTGAAACAAATATTAAGTAGTTTAAGCTTAAAATATCATAGAAAGCATTTTTAACCAGACAGTAGCTGATTTAATGCATTGATAGCCTAATGACAGGTCTAATGTTGTTCTATGGAGAACTGTAAAACATAATTCAATAAAATTGTGAGTGTGCTTTTTATATAATTTTTAAGTAATCATAATCTTAGAAATTTAGGAAAATATTCTCCATAATCTGATGTTTTATTGAATTTTAGAAATTTTGGCTTTAGATTTACTCTCATTACTGTTCTTATTTTTTGATAATGTATGTGGTCACTTGTATTTACAAAAATCAGCACATTTATATAGTTAAAAAAAAAAAAAAAAGTCAAATTTTTTAAAATATTGGTGTTGGTGATTAGTATTATGCTTTTCTATTTATGAAAAAAAAAAAATTTTATTCATTAGTAAGTTCTGAAAATTTCATTAAAATCTAAATTCAATATTCTAAATTTTTGAATATGATACTAAATTTCCCATAGTAATTTTTGGCCCACCAGCTGACAAGAAAAACAACATTTTTAAGCAAAATTTTGAATATGCTAGAAAGGATTAAAACATTGAAATAATCAAAAATTACTTTGGTACCAAGTTTGAGTCCTTTTTTTATCATGCTAGAAAATTTTAGAAAATTTTGGAGGTACCTACTTTATATTCATGACAAAGCTATATACAATCTAAATTGATGTCCATTTCAAAGTTATGAAGACAGCCAAACTTTATGATTGTCAAGGTTTTTAATCTCCTTTAAAAAACAAAACTGATAACAGAACTGGTAGATTTTTTAAGTAACTTATATATTAATTATGCCTTCATTGACTAAATTATCTCCATGTAATAATTGTTATTTAATTTATTCAATAACTTAGTAAATATTTTGATACAAAAATAAAATATAATAGAGCATAATCTACCTTGCATCAAATCTACAATTTAAATAGATGCATGGATTTATGATAACTTTCACTCTAAGGTAGTTATCGCCACTCATTTTTGATACCTAAATTTAAATTGAATTTTTTTTAAAATAAAGTTTTCTTGAAGCTTTAATTGAAGACCAAAAGATTAAATTTACTAATTCCATTAATTAAAATTTTTCAGAGTTTAAAAAAAAAAATTCCAATTTTTCATCACAACACATTTTGTAAACAAAAGCCAATTCTCAATTTTTAAAAAATTTTGCAAAACTAAAATATAGCTCACTAACACATTATTTTATTCAAATTAGCAAATTTAAACTTATCTTAATCTGATTTTAAACAGGTATTACTTGCTTACTGCCTGAAATGTACTATAAAAGTGTTTCTTAATTATGGTAGCCTTGTTATCAGAGGTTATAACCATGTTATCAGAGGCAATAATTGACATGACGGACTGAAGCCAAAAAAAAAAAATAAATAAATAAATAAATAAATAAATAAATAAAAAATGCTAAATATAGAAGACGAATTTGACGATTTCATGTAATCATATGCTTTGTTTTTTTGGTTTTTAACTATATAGTAAAATTAAAAATTTAACAATATTTTCAATAATTATCTAGTATCTTGTACAATTTCAGTTAGTGTAGCTTTTGAAGATGTTTTATGAAAAATAAAAATAACAAAACACTTTCTTTCAAAATAATTTTATAATTTAATAACAGAAAATTAAATTATATAACATGACAGGTAACTCAATTTATGAAATGTTATGGCATTTATTAATTTTTATTTTTAACATCTATTTTTTTTATGTTTTTTATTAGGTACATTCCACAAATTGTGGTTTTTCACAATTACTTATTTTTAAAAACATTAGAAAACTAGGAATTAAAATATAAAAGTTGCTTTAAATTTTGAAGGGATGATTTGCAAAGCTCGTTGAATGTTGAAATGTAGGATATAGGAAACACGGAAGCAAAATGAAAGAAATTTTACCCTGTCGAAAATGTTTATAGCTTTTTTGTTTTGTTTTTTTCCAGTAAGGAGCATAACCTCTGAAACACATGACCCTTTAATGATATATATCAGGTATAGCCACTCGTAAAAAAAAAAATATATATATATACTTGTCATCAGTATGCACACAAAATGTTTTATTTTAAAAATCGAATGGCTTGATGATTTCTATGAAGCTTTCGAATTAGTAAATATAGTTTTCACGTATTAACTTAACCTAGCATGGGTGATAAAGGAGGAAATTTTAAAAGATTTTTGAAACTTTATAAATTATTATAATAAAAAATAATAAAAATGAAAACAATTCTCATAAAAATTCATTATTCATTGAATTTTTTTTTCTTTTCAGACTAAGATAACCTTAATATATAGTTTATAAAACCAATTAAAAAGTTTATCTAAATAAAAAATGGCTTAGTTTTATTGCATTTTTGTTTTCACAATTCAGAGAAGATTTTTTGAAAAAGGGAGAAAAAAAAGAAAAAAAGACAGCTGATTAGCATTCACCAATGACTCCTGAATTTAATTAATATTAGGTACATGGGTGAACTCTCACAAATTTCTAGATATTTCAAGAAATTAACTGGAGTGGGATGGGGTGGAGGGAACATACATAAAATAATTTTTTACCAAGATTTTCTATAAATAATTATTTCAAAAATGATTTCATTGATTTGTGAATAAGTCCTGAAATTTTCATCAAAATCCAACCATTATTTGATTTTTACGAGAATTTCTAAATTCTTGCGCTTTTCACCAGTAAAAAAAAAAGTGACGTGTAATATTACATTTGCTATAGTAAACCCTTGTAAAAATTACATCACTCAGACTTAAAAAAAACGATTTTATACCAAAATTTTGAAGATGTTAGAAAGAATTTGTTTTGTTTTTTTTAATTTAAAAATACTTTGATCTATCCTTCTGATAATAACATGAACATCTTACCGATAAAAATTTGTTTTTATTTAGTTTGGAGCCTTTTTTCTTCATACTATGCTGTTTTTTCAGTAAGTTAGGGAAGGTACCAACTCTAAGGTCATAGTTATTAAAATTGCTAGGAATACAACTGAAATCAAAGTAATGCACACAATCATAAAATGATAAGTACAATATGATAGGTTAAATAATATCTATTGCTTGAGGAATTTTTATGTCAACAAGTCAATGTCTAGTTGGTTAATGTAGAGTTGTGATTAAAGCCATGACTTGAGGTGTTTAGATAGTTAAATATTTCTGCTAATGCGACTGCTAGGATAGATGTAAAAGTCAGGATTTTGATATTAATTTTCAAGAAATGCATGCCATCCACACATGAAAAGTAGCACAATCATTTTACTGTAATTCTCTACCATACTATTTAGCAAATATATACATTAATACAACAATGAAAAAACATCACTACTACTCTTATGATCCTTATAATACCAAGAAAAATATAGTTCAAAATATTCGGCAATTATGTACATAAAAACTCAGATTAGGAACTTAGAAAACGTTAAAATTAACTTCTAGTATTTATTGTGTTAGTCAACTATAATCATATATATCCTTGTTTATTATTGATAAAGCAAAAAATCTTTAATAAAATAAATAATGCAATAACAATGGTATTCCAAATTGGTCATCTAACAGTTTAAGAAAATGACAAGAGTAAAATGTGTGGGAGGGTGGGGAGAAAACCAATGAGTACAGATTATAATTACAGTATATGAAGATATCATTTCCGAAATATTGTAAAGATACCAGTAATTTATAATGTCAATACTTAAAAATAGAACTATATTATATTAAAAAGGTTATACACAAATCCTTTATTTGTATATGTGTGATTAATTTCTGTGAAATTCAAAGCTAACTAAAAAGGCACACTACTGTATTTTTGAAAATAATGATACTCTGGTAAAGGAAAGAGTAGTTTCAGTCAAGCAAAAATATTAGTCAAATAATTATAATATACAATATTAGCCAAAAGACAAAAGCTAATTTATATTTTTGTTTATTATCATTTGTTTACAAAAACAGAAGAAAATGACAATAATGGATTCATTCACTTATATATTGCATAAGGCCAAACTATATATATATATATATATATATATACACACACACACACACACAATGTCTTTTGTATCATACTAATAAATTATAACTAGAAACAAAAAAGACAAATGCAAAACTATTAAGTGTAAAAAAAAAACTAAGATTTATAAAAGTGTCAAATCAACAAGGATCTGACCATCACAGACACAGATTTTTTTCCAGATTTGGTACACTTACAGAGCTTCATGATAGAAATTGAACTGTACCTATTTTACATCTCTAGGTCAAAGCGTTCCCAAGATATAACACTTTGACCCTTGCAAAAAAGGTTAATTTTGGAAAAATAGCCAAAGTTTAAATATCAACATCTCAGTTGTTTTTCACCCACAAAGCTAAATTATATTCATTTTCAAGTACTTGGATAGATCTAAAAAGTAATCTATTTATTCTTTTGTTTAAAAAGGTGAAATCATAATTTGCTCTTGACCATTAATTTCTCAAAAAGAGTATCTTTAAAATTTGACCAATTTGGTAGAAAATAAACATTTTTTGGTTGCATTTAAATTTTTATTTTACAAATAGATTTTTGTATGAAAAGTGCATAATGGAAATTATTATTTAAAAGAAATGTCATAAATTAATGTTAAGACAAAATATGAAAATATTCAACAAATGATGTTAATGGTTAAATTTTTGTTGATATGGTACACTAAATGCATGAAACAATCAAATTCTCAGGGTTATTTTTTATACTTAAAAACTTGAGTTTTTTTATCTGAAAAGTTGAAATGAATATTTAAAAAGGATTTATAACATTTACAAAGAGATTAACAAGCAAACTTATTTTTCTGCTTGTGGAATAATGTTTAAATAGGAAATAAAAATTTGGATAAGCAAACCACTTTTTCATTCAAATGTTTTGTGATGACCCACCTTGATTTAAAGTTACTTTAAGAAATTTTGTTTTATAGAATATTTTAAGAATTTACCATCCCAATTTTCAAAAGTTTATAAGTTCTCCCAGTGTTAGTTATTGGATCAACTAAACTAATATCAGAATAATTTAAAATTAATAAATCTTTGATGTAATGGATAAAAGAAAGATGTGGAGGGGCCCTTCAATTGTAGAAAATGTCAATTTTACCTCTTCATTATCAGGATATTTTTCAAGCACATCCTAACCATCAATTCTTATTATAGATTGCTGTAACAAATCCCTTAATATTCCAAGCTCTATATTGTCTAGTTTTACAATTTTAACCATTTTTCTTTCATCCCAAGTTGATGCTGTTTTCATTTCTACCTCTTCTTGTGACACAGGAATAAAACTATGTAATTTTTGAGTTCCTTTAATTGCTGAGGCATTTTTTAACCTATATTCTAAGATACTGAGGAATACAAAATATTTATACTTGAAATGTTTTTCTTACATAATCAAACTATAGTTCTGGTGTCATTATAGGGTCGCTGCAGGTTTGCTGTTGCTGCTAATCTTTTAATAGTGCTACCTAACCCATCACATGATTATTTCCCATGAGATACAACAAAAATGTGCCATCCTGCATCAATACCAAATTCAACCTTATAGTTGCACAAACTGATAAAAATTTTATAATTTTTATGTGAAGTGGCACCATGAGAAATAGATCAGATATTTTTATTTAAAAAATTAATTTTTTTTTTTTCAGTAATCCTATAAGTTTTCTTTGGAACAAATGGTAGGCTACTGTGTTATGCTCATAACTTCAGTAGTTAATGATTTTATTGAAAATTCAAAGTAAAATTTAGAGAATAACCAATAAAATGATTTGATTAACTTAAACCAGTGGTTCTCAACCCTTTTCACCATTAGTCAGGATGTCACCCCCACTTTCCAAGAAAGTCCAACTCAAAAGATGCATTCCAAATAATATGCATATTTTATTGAAAATTTTCCTTATCAGTACATATGCATTTACATAGATTATTTTCATCATAGCAAATAAACAAGAGCTAGTGAAAAAAAAAAAAAAGAAAAAAAAAAACAATAAAACAGCATGACCTCTCAGCTGCACAGACTGATACACAATGTGTGTTGTCCTGTCTTAAGGTGTTCAAAGTTAACATTTTGAGTTTAACTATCTATAGCCCCAATTGCCCCCACCCAGATCCGAAAGGGAGGGAGGTGAATTCCCCACTGAGTGGGAATACCTGTATTGAATATTCAGCATACTGCAATTTTCTATCCAGAAAAATATTTTTTATATTCATATTATACAGCTTGGATATCTGATTTTTTTTTGCATCAATTTTTCTATAAAAAAACTTAAAGAATAAAAATATCAAAAATTGGTGGTATCATGCTTCTATAAATAAAGTGGTCAAAAACTAAGAAAAAAAAATACTTTATCTTTTCTCCTATGAAATTATACATTTTCTAAAAGAATGTAAGTTTATTTGTCATGCAGTAAACAAAGTTTTTAACAGTTTTATGCTCACATGAAAGATTTTGTGAATATTTTAGACAGAAAACCCCTTTACCACTCTAATACAATACCAGTCAAAATAAGAAAACAGTTTCTTCAAGTAAGCTCTTACTAATACTAAGGTGAGATTTATAGAAATCATAGCTCTTAGCCCAAAAGTTTTATTCAAAGTAATGGGGAGGGGAAAGTTATTCAAGAAAACTATTTGAATATCGTGGATAAAATGAACAAGCAGTTTTGGTTGGTTTGTTTTGTATTTATATTTTATCACATTCTAGAAATTTCTCACCTGCATACAGCAATATTAGCCTTACTTTAAATGAGAAATAGCAATGTTGTCAGTGTTGCATCAGTCACCAGACATGCCCAAACACATCAAAATGACTGTAGCCCTTTGATAAATTGTCAAGGTGAAGACTGATCATCAATCTTTTCTCTCTCACTCTCTCCCTGCAGTTTCAAAAGAGTTGCATTGGTTCAGGAGTATAATTTTTAAGAGCTTTTAAATTGTTTTTGTTGGACACAAATACACACACAAAAAAAAAAAAAAAAAAAAAAAAAAAAAAAAAAAAAAAAAAAAAAAAAGTAAAAGCCAAATGACTACATTAAGAGGACAGAGTAATTAAAAGAAGTCATGAATTATTCCTTTAACACTGTGGTAAAAAATATCAAGGTAAGTCAAAGTTCGTCTCAATAAGGAGGTAACCCACCTTATAGTGTACTGACAAATGAACAAGTTCAGAATGAAAGCATGTTCCCCAGTAAGGAAACCTATCGTAAATTAAAAAAATTGTTGCATAGAAGGATAAAAATTGGTCAAAACTATTGAAACAGTGATGAAAGTAAATAAAATTTACTTAAATCTGATGAGAGTGATAAAAATCTAAACTTGGGCAAAGAAGAGTCATGGTATATAGGATGCTCTCTTAAAGTGTTGCAACTATCATGCAAATTTAATACGATAAATGCTATGGTGTATCTGAACTTATTAAAGCAACATAACATTCTTTCTCTATAAGCATCTACTAACTAACCAAGCCAGACATTTTTATACAGAAAAATGCCCCTTTCCACATTGCTAAATCCTATAGAGAATTTATGGAAAATAATAGAAAACAAAATTAGAGAAATTAAACCTAAATTCTGAATTGATTTATGCCACAAACTGAATGGAAAAATATAATACTAAATCTGTGCAAGAACTGGTCAGGTCTTGCTAATAAAAGATTTTATACTTCATACTATGCTTCAAGTTAAATTTATCAGTTCTTTTGTATATAAAGTAGGTACCTCCACTTTTTTCAGTATACTCAAGTTTTAAGATGAATTTTTATAAATGATAAAGTTTTCTTGAAGCTCTCATTTTAGCTTTACTTGAAAGCTAAAAGATTAAATTTACTATTTCCAGTAAGCAAACTACTCCATAATGTATTTTTCAAATAGAAATTATATTGATTGAAATAGATTTTTTTAAATTTTTTTCTAAAAAATAGCTGATTAGCACCCCTTTTTAGAGTCTTTCATTGCAATTTTCCTTATTAAAAATTGCTTCCAAAAATAAAATATTTTTTCTGAAGCTTTATTTGAGGAATATTATTCTTTTCTTTTATGTGCAATGACCTTTCAGGACATAGGCGATCATAGCTTTCCACATCTCCCTATCCCCGGTGGCTTTTAGCACACTTTCTCCTGTTACACCATGCAACCCTTGTTCCGTCGTCCACCTGATCAGGTACTTCAAATATGTTCTGCTGCTTTTCTGTCTCTTTTTCCCTTTATCTGGCCTGTTAGTATCAGGTTCTCCAAGCCCTCCTTCCTCATTGCATGCCCCAAGCAGGAACTTTAGTTGTCTCTTCCTGATGCTCAGAATTAATTTCCTTTTCGTTCCCATCCTTTCCAAAACCTCGTTATTGCTCACATGCTAGGTCCATGATATCTGCAGCATCCTTCTGTAGAAGGACATTTCAGCTGCTTCAAGTTTTTCCTTCATCTTCGAAGATATTGTCCAACATTCACTGTCATATTGAAAAACCGACATCACATAGCAATCCAGTACTCTCCTCTTTGTTTCTAGCAAAATTGTCCTGTTTCTTAATACTTTACTCAACTTCTGGAAATGCTTCCTTAGCCATGCCAATTCGCCTTTGGATCTGTGTCGCACTTTCCAGCTTCTGTTAGAACACTTCCTAGATATTTAAATTTTTGTATCTGCTTGATTTTAGAGTCCCTCACCTGTACTTGGCATATTAGCTAATTTAAAATATAATCTGATTTGAAAGAAATATTTATTTAAAAAAAAAAAAAAAAAAAAAAAAAGCAGAAAAATGGATTTTAAAAGCAAACAGTAGCAGTGATTTACATATCTTTCAATGCCCAAGCAGTTGTCAAGCACTGATAAGGTGTTTACATGTTTATTACTGTCCTATGAATACTATCTGCTAAAAACATAGTTTAAGAAAATGACGGGTTAATGGCGTTTTCATGATTTGTAAGTATTCAGTTATCTTAAAAATATTGAAAATATTCTGTAAAATTTGATAATTTTAAGAATGTTTAATTTAAATCTACTTCAGTCATTGATCTTATTTTCTGATAATGTTGCATATGGTCACACATTCAAAATGGGCATGTTATATACAAATGAAAAATATTAAGTAATTTTTTAAATTTTAAAGTGTGATGATTTGTATTAAGCTTTTCATTTTTGCTTCATAAATATAGTTTTCACAAAGTTTTAAAGAATTTTATATATATATAAAAGACAATTCTTGCAAGAATTTATTATTCATTGCAAAAACTTTTTTCTTCAGACAATAACATCCTTATTATATACCAAAAAAGATTATCTATTTAAATAATCTGTTTTATTGCATTTTTTTTATTTTAATATCTGGAGCAGTTTTTTGCAAAAAGAGCAACTGTTAAAAAAAAAAAAAAAAAAAAAAAAAAAAAAAAAAAAAGTTACATTCTTTAAGCAGTCCTGCATTTAACTAATAAAACAGTTTGTAGACAGAATTTGATTTCTACAAATTTCATGAAATTAAGTTGGGTGAGGTTAACAGATTTAAATTAAAAAAAAAAAAATTAAAAAAAAATTTAACCAAGATTTTATAGAAATAATTTCATAAATAAATTCAGTTATTTGTAAGTCCTGAAAGTTTCATTAAAATCTGGCAATTAATTGATTTTTGCAAGAATTTTAAAATTCTTGTGTTTTTCACTGAAAACAAAGGCTCTAAAATTCCCAGTGACCTACTTATGTGTAGGTGTGTGTGTGTGTGTGTGCGTGTTAGCACTAAGTTAGAGTAGAAGTTCTCAATTTAATTAGGAAACATTTTCCCAGTAATAATCCTCTAAGTAAGATTTTTATAAAATGCCCTTAAATGATGTTATAGCTGTACAAATAATATAAAAGAATTATTAAAAATCAGCACATAAACAAAAATAATTATTCCAAAACTGAAAACAACAATAATACAAATTTATGTAAATGTAGAAATCCTAGCAAATGTCCACTGGAAAATAGGTGTCTCACAAACTCTATTGTTTACCAATATCATCTAGTGAAAATCCAACTATTAAAATTTTTTACATTGGTTTCGCTAAAAACACTTAAGCGGAAATGATACCAACATATAACTTCCTTCAAGAATAACGCGTAACAAAACCAAACATCCCTTTCTGCAGTCAAAAGAAACAAACAAAATACCCAAGGCAAAATGTGTTTATTTTAAATGAGAATCTGCAAATCATTCTATGACATTTGCCCTCTGTGCCTGAATGAAAAGCTGCATATTATAAAGTTTCCTAAAAATAAAGTTCTACTGAAACATAGAAATGAATTAACAGTATTAAGCACAGTATTAAATATTTCACTTTAAAATGTAATTATAATGTTCATATATAACTTATTTTCTAATGTTACATAATCATTATTTTTATTATTTAATGACCCACACAATACTCATTTTTCCCAGCTCCAATATAACTTAGTATAGCATAGTTAAGTATATACTAAGAGCTAGAATTCCTGTAAATTTCAAGACCCTATGACAATAACTACATTTGAATGAATTATATTCATAATTTGACAGCTAATCAAAAAAATCTGCTTAGTTATTTGGTTAAATTTTAGGTAGTGGCTCAAGCCAAAAACTTTTCAGCATCCCATTAGAGTATCAAAGTTAAAGATTCAACACTACTAATATACATATGCATGTTTTCTGTTACATGTAAACAAGTGTTGCAGCTTTTTAATTTCAGAGACAAACTTTTACCAATTAGGTTTTTGCTGTGAATTACTGCAGATAATTTCTGAAGACCTTATCTTTCAAGAAACATTGTACAATACAATTTGTACAATATAGTCAAATGTTAAAGTACAAATTTATTCTCAATAAAATGATATGTTATTTGTTGGCTTAAAATTTCAAGATTTGAGGCAAGTTTATATATTTTTTCATAAAATCTAAAAATGCCAAAACAAATTCAATATCCTAGTTTACATTCTTTCTCAATAACAGATGGTTTTCATGAAGGAAACAGTGAACATGACTTTAACAGAACCAAGGATTTACTGGCCAGCTCCAAAATAGATACTAAGCCATGTACAGTCTATTCAGTAACAGCAAAATAAAATAAAAATCACTCACCAGAGATGGAAGTGCAACAAAGGCAAAAAGGATATAGTGAAAGAATGTCTTGCAATGAAAGCTAATCTTACAGGTATAACTGCTGTTCGTGTTTGTTTTGTTTTTTCTCTCTACAAAAAAGCTAAAGAATGGCAAACAAACAGTTCTACCTCAAATTGATTCCCCAAAATTCCTAAGCCATAAATGAATATATTGAGAAAGTGAAACTCATATGCAAACTATACAGAAGTGAAGAAAGTTAAACTGTGCCTCCTATGTTCAATGGCTAAGTGAGGAGGACAAGTTTAAGATTGGGTAAATAAAATATATCATTGAACAGCTTTCTTGTGGCCTTACAAACATTTCATAACACAAAGCTTGTGATCAAGTGATCCATTAATGTGTACCTCACAGATTTAAAAACAAGGTACCACTTGAGAGATGTTTGAATATAACAGTATGCATGTCCAAGGCTGGACCATATCAAGCAGCTCCTTCACACCTCAACTAGAATGCATTCATTGTATAAACCAACCACTGGCTAGAGACTGAATTAAAAAATGTTATCAAAATGCTAGGTGAAGTTCAAATAACTAAATATGGCAACATACGCTTCCTAAGGAACAATGCACCTGTATGCACAAGCATTAAGATTTTAGTTCAGAATTCAGCCAAAACAAGATCTACATTGCATCATGGAAGTGGTTGAATAATCAAAAGCTATAGGAACTACAGAACAGAGTATCAGAATATACTCATTTTAATCATGAACTGCAGGTATAAGTGGACAATGGCTGGCTGGCTGGCTGGCTGCTATACTTCATGGAGGAGCTTGGTTAACCCAAGTAATTGAACCCCTCCCCGCACTAATAAAAAAATACATCTTATGATAAAGTATCAAAAACTAAACAGTTATGTCAATGTAGACATCTGAGTGTAAAAGATGAAGAACTCTTGACAACAAGAGTCCACCATTTAATTGATTCAAGGAGGGTTTACTAACAAGTGTATCTGCTCACGTTCCTGGAGGCATTATAAAATACAAATGTTTAAGGGACAGCATTACTGCTTTATGTTGAGGCTTAGACTTCATGTGACACTACTAATAACAAGATCAATTGTCAGTACTCTAATGAATGAATGAATCCATCTAGAGTATGATGTCAGCCGTTAGCATATTTTTCAATGAAACCATAATGCCTTTGCTGTGCTTGCAAGTAAATATACAAAAGTTTGAACTAGCATGCAAGGAATTGGAATGACTGGAAAATGGTGCTAGGTGTTAGGTTTGCAAGTCTGAATGGAGGACAAACTTTAAGGGATAAAGCAAACTTCCTGGAATCAATCATCAACTGATGAAACATTGTGTGAGAAACTCAGTACTTAAATACATATAGCTAACTCTCCATGACAATGATATTTATAAGGCATCAAGCAAATATGAATGATTAGATCTGGCTGAGATGATGCCCCCTCCAGTGAACACCATCACCAGGACATCTCAGAACAACCCTGCACAAAAAGATTGATGTAGAAATGGGTGCAAATTCAATATGTTGATAATGAGAGTTTTAATTCCCAGAATCTGAAAGCAAATGGATTTCTTAGTATGCTGGTTATGTCCAATGAACACCACATCAGTTTGACCTTGATACAACATTAAAAAGTTATCAACCTAATATTTCAATGGCGAGTAGCAATATTGTACCTGATCATTGATTCAGCATGTGTGCATCAGTTCATCTGACACTAACTGGGAAAGCATGAGCATATACAAAGTCTGCAAGCAAAAAAACCAATGACAGCAAAGCAATCTTGAGGACTTTGTATGGTTTGTCCCTAGATATGACACTAGTCAACTTTAGCTAAAACTAAGCTAACAATCTGAGTGAGTTACCACAGATAAAGAAAGTTGGGCACATGCTGTTTCTCTGAACAAAATACGACCCAGTCACATAATGGTTATTTATCAACAAAGTGCACAATGAATCCAAAAAGACAAACATTGTTCTCTCAAAAACTCTGCAGATATAGTAATTAGAGATTTGTTAGAAGTTAAATAGTAAGTAAAAATTTGTAGCAATAAGGGACCAGAAAATATGTAATATTTTGTAAGGCAATAAAACTAAATAGTTTCAGAAGAATTAAAACAAAAATAAAACTTCCAGCCAGAACAGGATGTTTACTCACATTGTTGGAATTTATCAGTCTAATTTAAATTAGATCCAAATTGACTGAATTATAACAGGTTTGAGGGTGGGAGGCAGAAACACCTATTTATTCAGGTGTACAATAGTCACCAATCAATTGGAAAGGGGTTTTTTTAAGCTAGTTAAGGACCAATCACATGCAGTCATTTTCAGACCTGCCAGAAGAGTTATCAAAGAACAATTGTTAAAAAAAAAAATATCAGAAGCAAGATTTTACAGAATCATTGCAGTCCACAGCATCAATTAATTTGCCAAACAAAAGTATAGAAACTTATCTAAACCAATGATCCCAGATTGATTAGCTAATGTTCACACTCAAACCAACAATAATGAATATTACTGACATCAAATTAAACCAACTTGTCACTGTTTATAAAAAGTGCATCGATTTATTCCTTGGCAAAAGTTATTCATAATACTGCTGTAATCTGACCAGTATGGCTGATTTTATTTTGTACTTAACATTTACTTGCAGCTCCAGAATCAAATGAGCTATACTAGTTACAAAATCAAAAGACCAGTAACTAAGGCACCATCCTCAGATCAAGCAGAATGACCAACTAACTAGCACATCTTGCAAACACGTTCGATTTTGTTCCTTTGATGCTTTCTTTACAACAGGATCTGATGACAACCACATTTCTAAGGTCTTGCATTCAAGATCAGACCTGCCAAGGAATCCAGATCAGATCCATCATTGAACTCAATAAGCTCCCAATCATGGTTTAACACTTTATGAACTGTTAGAGTGATAGAAATTCATGTCTGAAGATATTTTTTATTCACGACACAAAGTTTGGGAGAAAAAAAAAACATACTAATCTGTACAGAAAATTTGTACCAAATTGCCAGTTGTGGTAATACCAAGTTTTTTAAATCTTGTTTTACTACCACCAGAAATCTACTGATGTGCAATGAACCCTCAAAAAAGTTTTAACATGCACTGCAATTTTCATCAAATGGCCAAAGGACCTCAAAGTGAATGCAAGGAATGCACAGTAAAAGTTTGATTGTATCAGTTTATCACTCATTGACAGACATCTTTTGTTTGAAAATAGTTCCATCTTCTGAATGGAGTCTTCAAAGATTTGACATAATGTGAATCTATATCTTTTATCAATATCATAACCAAGCCAAACAATCAACATTATCACAATCTTTTTGCTGACAATTCAAAAATTCCAGTAAACTCCAGCAACCCTTTATGTAAGAGGTAATTTTCACATTGATCTTACTGTCTTTATCAGAAAACTTCAATCCTTTTATAGAGACAATATCTTCATTAAAAATTGCAGAGGCTTGAATAGACTTCTTTTGCTGCCTATTTCTAAATAGGGACACTTGAAAACTGATGAGCCAGCAGTAGTAGCATGTTCACAAAATGTGAAAAATTGGTAATATTAAGTGAAGCATAACTTGAATCATTGCAAATATTGGAAAAAATAAAACAATTAAATATATAAATATTTATTCCAAAAAGGTACTAACAGACAACATTTAACTTTGCAATGGGATATGAATATAACCTTAATGCTCATTTTCAAATTTGGCTTATGCTTCATGTGGAACATTGTGAAGTGGTCATCCTGATGTAAAGCAGACTTTGTACTTTAAAAAAGCTGGTTAAACTTTTCAGCATCAAAAGTAGCTTTTGAGACAGCAGTCAAGGTGAAGCATACCAGTTCATAGACTCAGCATCAGTGTAGTGATAGAAAAAAAAAACTGAATGTGAGGGACACATGGAGTAGGTGAAAAATGAATATCGCTCATTATGATGGCAATAAACATTACCCAACATTCATAAATTGCAATACCACTTGCTTTTCAATCTGACCATTACTTCAGCAAAACTCTGCAGATGTTATTTCCCAACTTGAGTTGCTGTTTTATGTACAAGGCCTGCTGACAATGATATCATAATCTGTAAGAAATTTATGGATAAGTGGGGTGTCCAACATTACTTTCATTGTACACATATACCAGCAGGGAACAGCATAGTGAAAAGAAAACAGTGCTCCATAATGAAAGCAGTGTACTGGTGCAATGTAACACCAAAGGACAACATGTTAACCTCACCTGTATGCACCAACATGATAGATATCTACAAGGTGTGGATAAAAAGTAGTGATGCTGTATCTCTGCTTAAGCTAGTAAAGAAGCTGATAAGGTGTGTGGTTTCGTCTGGTAAAGGTTCCACATAGCTGATGTACATCCAAATTTGAGATGTGATGGAGGAGTTGGATTAATAGTTCATACTCAGTCAACAGAATACCACACTAAATGAACAACTTTTATTCAGTTTTGGTGATGAGAGCAATGACAAGTGACCACCAAAGTCATATCAGAAAGTAGAAAGGTGATGAAGTTTGAATCAAGTGCACCTATCAACTCTTCACAAGCAGACAATTCACAGAATAACTTGAGTGCAGCTGAGGACACCTCAGTAAATTAATCTAGCAAAGACATGACCATTCTTTTGCAAAAGAACAAAGCAGAAAAGATCCAATCACACATTATAACCTCTGTGATCAGAGGAGAGAGTGGTGGAAATAGTAGGCATGACTGGAACAGAACAAGTAAAAAATATATAGATCAGTTTTAAAAGAAACACCTGTGTATGGTTTAGTAACCACAAGACTCTACTGAGGATGAAGCACCACTTCTCTGGGGCATATACTTGGATATTCATAGCATCTTTCAAAATAAAAAGTGAATGCTAATGCAAGAGAGTTAATAGCTATCTAACTGCAGTGAGAATAACAAGTAAAATAACAAGTCTTGCAGTGATACAAGGCTTAAAGCTGGGAGAACAGCTGCTAGTTTTTTTGTTTTGTTTTTATTTAAATTTCCATAAAAAAAAAAATAGCAGGAAAAAATTCAAATACTGAAGCATTTATTTTGCATATCAAATGCATTGACAACATTCTTAGTTCTCACAAGCAAAACAAGCTGAATCAGATTTTTTGTTAATATGGATATTTCAAAAAAAAAAAAAAAGCTTAGGTCATCAGAAGTATTGAATATATATAAGGAATAAAGTGTGGGAGAAAAGCAAAGACAAGGAAATTAATCTTAAGAAAAAAATACACTAAATATTTATCTTTTTCTCTTTTGCTTCTCTTTACAAGGAAAAACGGAACCTATTTCCTTTACATAATAAAATTTGAAAAAAATGTTAATCAAAAAAATATATACAGAAGTAAAATTAATATTTTCTGAATGTAATAGACATTTCTTCTATAAAAAAATATTCTGAAAATAACAATTATTATAGTTAAATGCAGTGATTTATATTTACATACTTCATTGTTAAAATGGGAAATATTTTATGAATGGCTCATGCATTATATCAAAACTTAAAATCAAACCCATGAAAAAAAAGAAAAAAAAATTTATACTGAAGAATTAATTTCACTTTATAAATATAAAGACAAACCTAAGATTAATTTCTATCTTCAAATGATTCTATATTTTAGTTAATTCTTTTTAAATAAAAATAAATAAATAATAGCTTAAAAAGAATTAAAATTAAATCCACAAAACAAAAATACAACCTTTAATTTTTGGTTCATAGTATCAGTTGTGAAGGGTGGTTAAAAGTAATGGCTCATGTTAAATAATTATATCCTAGAATTAATTAAATTTGAAAATACAGCATTCAATATTTTTTCTAATTTTCCAAAAGTAACAAAAGAAAAATATTTACAATGTTACAAGTCATAACTTGGCATAAAGTTCATGTATTTCTTATATTAAAGTTAAACATCATAACTACTAAAATTAAAAATTTATTTTTAATTACTTGCTAACACAAAACTGAAAATAAAGACTTAATTTATTACAGTAATCACAACCTCAAATTAATAGGATTTTCTAGTTAGCATCAAATGTAAATTTACATTTTCATACAATTTCAGCGTTTTTAGAAAAAAAAAGCAAGTATTAAAATCAATTACCTTCATTTATCACAACACCAGATGAAAGTATTAAAATGAAGTTAATATTACAAGCAAATATCTGAGTGGCAAATACACATTTGCTTTTAGTAGTACTAACAACACTAGAATTGGATCAAGATAAAATAAAAATAAGTATTGTGATATTTTTAGACATTTTTCTTACGCCAGTAAAAATATAAGACATCTGTTAAATTGCAACAAACATATTTTACTGGGTTTCATTTTTTTTTTTTTTATGTAAGCATCAAAATAAGTTCATAAATAATTTTTTAGCAGTGTAATTACCCAACATTAAAACAAAAATTTCCTTACAGCTAAAAATGGTATTGTATATAGTAAAGGATATGATCATTCCAGTCTATAAGAAAACACTATAATAATTAAATTAATGGTTTCAACATATATACTACAATTCATATTTTTTTTTTGTTTTTGAAGAGATTAAAAAAATATATCAATCAAAACTGAGTGCTTACATGCAATGGATGTTGGCTCAGAATGAGAAATCAGAGAGCCAAGTTTGAATTCCAGTTGAATTCACTTATGTGCAAGTACCTTTGGAAAAGGTATTAATCCATCTCTTCTCTCTCCAGCTAATGGTTAAATAGCAGGACAGATTGGATTCTATAGCCTTGGTTGGAAACCAGTCTACCACAGGAAGAAATAATATACTGATCTGATTAAGCAGGTTTAGATTTTCTTCCCAACAAAAAAAAAACAAAAAAAAAAAACTATCAAATGAATAAAAGAAATGATAATTCTGACAAGTTAGCTAATATTTGGTTCTGTACATTTTTAACAACAATTATGCAATTTCTAAGTAATAAATTTAATATAAATGCAAAATGTGATCCTTTTGTTTTTCTATAGGTAATAAATTGGAAATTAAAAAAATAATTTGCAAAGTTAAAAAATACATTAAAAAGAATTTCAAGTCAATGTTAAAATGCCACAATTTAATATTACATCTAATTAGTATTATGAGGATGCATTTATATATAAAAATAATAATAATGCCAAAAAGGCGTGATGATTAAGTAATAACCACATTCAAATATACATAAAAAAGAAGTAACATTTCACATGGTGGAAGTTAAGATTAAGATTATGTAATTATCTATGGCTATATTGTTTTGAATACACCGGTTCCCGTCCGATCACCGAAGTTAAGCCAACATAGAGCCTGGTCAGTACTTAAATGGGTGACCATTTGGGAATACCAGGTGCTGTAAACGTAAGGAACAAGAATGGTCCACCGGTCCTCCAGATTTGTGGATTGGGTGCAGGGCTAACAACCCTGCCCCATAAAAAACAGTTTGTTACAGAAACAAAAAAGTTGCTGCCCTATGCACCATTAGGTATGATGATGATGAATATTTCATCTTTAGACAAAACAATCCAAGGTTCATGTTTATACTAATAATTCAATACCCTTATAGTTAGGAAAATTGAGTGTTTTGAACCCAAATTTGATCTATTGTATCACACACAATGTGAAGATGTACTTCTGAAAACAAGCATATTACAGTTGCTCAAGATCTTTCATGACATTCAGGCAGGTGTTAACTCAGACTGTATATATTAATGAAAAAAAAGTGAGTGAATAATCAATTAATCTGGAAAAAATAGTCGCCTTTATTTCCTTCTTTCATAAAAAATTATTTAAAAAATACAACAATTATATTCTGTATCCAGAATATAATCAAACATTGTATGATTATCCAGCAATCACACAATGTTTCAAGGCAGAGCCTCTCTAAGATATTGAAAGAAATGACATTAGTTATATATATAAGGCAATCTGTGAGTGTGTGTGACTGTTCCCTGCACATGCCTACATTTTTTAAGCTATGCCATTCAAACTTTCTAGGGACACATATCTACAGGGTAGCCAGTCGACACATACTTTTCAAGTTTAAGTTCAGCAATTTTCCCTTTCACACTTTTTGGCCAATGGAGCCAATTGTTTACATTTGCTCTGTAAAAGACCTAAGATGGTGTCTAAATTACGCCACAGAAATCAAATCACGTGTCAAACGCGACTAAAATATTTTTTTTTATTAAAAAAAGCCTTTATATCTAATTTTTATTCCAATATTTTGAAAATTCATTTGGTCAACAAAAAAATGTGAATATTTTTCCCTGTAATTTTGAAACAAAAAGTGTTTTTTCAAACAAAAACAAAAAATATGTACAAAAGTGCTAATGGTTAATTTAATTATTTAATTTTTTTTTTTTCAGATTTAATATTTCATAATTCAGAAAATAAAATTAAAAAAAGCTGTAACTTTTTCCTCTAAAATGAAATATCTACATTTTTAAATATTCTTCAAAAATTTCTGAACTGAAAGTGTAATAGTTTTTTATTTCTAATTTCAGTAAAACAAAAATAATTTTTATTTTTATGTTAAATTCATTTAGTCAACAAAAAATGTAAATATTTTCCCTCGTAATTTTGAAACAAAAACAAACACAATGTTGTTTACAATGTCACACAAAACATCAAATCACGTTTATGCAAAACAATAGTTTTAATGGAATTTTTTTAACAATTTTTAAACAATGTTTATATAATTATTTTTTTATATAACCAAGTTTTAAAGGAATTTATCCATTTAATATTATAAACATTATAATTACTGAAGGGAAGCCTGCTTCAAACATGGTTTACTGGAAGACAACAATCAATGGGACCCTGCAATGGCGAAAGGTGTCTTGCATCTTCTACTACTTAAATGTTCTGAGTTGTACGGGCAATGTCAGGCTATGGTGCTAGTATATATAACTAAAGTACTGTTCTTAATTAAGCAAATCTACATTGTCTACTTAAAATACAATAGAAAATATATTCAGTTTAAATACACAAGAAGCCATAAGAATGACATCAAATGGTCACAAATTTCAGCTTATACTCTTTCCAGTTATCCAAGGGTTGTTGCCAGAAAGGAAAATTAGCTCCTCAGTCAAAGTGTGTGTATGTACATTTATATTTTAACTCACTGACAGACTTAAAACTTTTTCTACACAATTAAAACAAATTAATGAATAAATAATGAACTTTAAAAATGAAATCTATTTACTACTACTGTATAATTCCCAAAAAGTTGAATAAAACGTTATAATTATGATTATTTTTTATATTGATTTTTCTTATTTCCAACTTAATGATTTTATTTCTCACCCCAGGATAAGTACTGTCCAGACAAAATTAGAAGGGAATGTATTATTCCAATGTTTTATTTCAAACTTGTATGTTCTTTGTGTATAGATTAAATGAAAAGTTATTGACACACAACAGACATACACATATAGATAATATAAAAACATGCAAAGTTGCACACAGACAGTATGAGAGGGACTGAGAATCAGTGCTTTTATCATGAGTTATGTTCAACAGATAAATATTTTTAATAATCACAACTCATAACCTTGAAACTGCACTTTGACAAGCTTTAGATATTATTTTCAAAAACATTAATTAAAAAGATATATCTAACATTTAATGGACTTATTTCTTTTACTTTGTATGTATATATCTCAAGAACAAATAACAAGGGACATGTCTTAATAGCAAGTTTGATCAGTTCAATAAGGTCAAATTGACAGCTGATCCCAAAAATGTGCTACAATCTCCTGTTATCGGGGGGGGGGGGGGGGGCAAAGAAAGGCTTGTTAATTTAACACCTCCAAAATGAAACTAATCTTTTAATTGTCTGAGATAACACTTTTTGCCTTTCATCAGCATAGAGTGACTCTTTGCTCCTTACCCAGCTAATGTTTTATGAGGACATGATGTGAAAAGATTACATTGAATTAATTGCAAAGTCAGCTGTTCAAAAAGTTGGTTAACTGTTGTCATGCTAGAAAATTTTTCCTGTCAAAATATATTTTACATATTTATAAATGCATTGAATACTGCTGCCATGGTTCACACACCTCCCACTTTTATTGAACAGGAGTAGAGGCTCATCCCTCGTTCATGAAGTGGTTCCTGGTTCTTTCTCTTTTCAGTCCTCAATATCGGTGTTCTCACAATTTTTCTGTGATACATGTGGTCGGTGGCAACGTCTCTTCATTGTGAGGTTACTGGGTTGGCAGTTTTCTAGTTGCTGCTTCTGACTGGTAGTTAGGAGCCCTAACTCTTGCATAGCATCAGAGTGGCTGCTCTGATCAACAGTTGTATAAGATCGAGGTTCTTGTACTGCCATGTCACACATGGATAGGTGTCCCTGCAAGCACTTCCAGTGGTCAACCCAAGGCCACACTATGCAGCAGCCAGCACCAGCTCCTTTTCCTGCACATGTCACAGTCAATGTCTGTCACCTCTACTTGAGGTCTCCTCACCAACAACTCAAAAATGAACAATAGCATCTCAAGAAACAAAACTAAACTAAAATCACCTAAACCACTCAACATTTTCTTCATAAACATCTGTGGTAAACATACCAACTTCTACAGCCTGGAATCTTTCCTCCACAAAAAGTCCCGACATCTTCCCGCTTTGCAAAACTAATCTTAACTCCTCATTCCCCTCCTCTGACTTCTTGATTCCTGGCTACCTTCTCCTCTTAAGGAAGGACTCCACTGTCCATATGCATGGTCTGGGGGTTTACATCAGTGAACACTTCCCTCTAGCTAAAATCTCCTGACCACTCATACGTGTGTCTTTCACTTCTAAAATCAGTTAGCTATCTTTTCTTTCTGTACCACTCCCCTTCCTCTCCCAACTGCTCCCTGCTAGAGAGTATCTGACAATATAGTTAAGGCTACTTCCTCCCACCTAACATATTTGTGTTTGGTGGGAGAATGCCCATCATGCCAAGTGGCTAAAACATGCTTCCCCAGTATCCCTACAGGACACACTTTTCTGCATCACCTCTGTCCTGACATCTGTCAAGCCTTGTAGCTTTGCCCTCTTGGAAACACCGATCATGCTGTCATTTCCATTAATATTTCTCTCCACTCCTTCCAGAAACCTCTTACCAAGAGAAGTTTTACTACTACCAAAGAGCAGACTAGGATTCATTCCACTATTTCTTATGCAACGTCCCTTGGGAAAAAGCATTTAGCCTGTCCGTTGAGGAATCCACCACTGAGGTCTCCTCTTGGATGAAAGCTGGTATTGATGCTTTCCTCCCAGTCAGGAAGTTCCATCCTAAACCTTACTCATCCCCCTGGTTCTCTCCTGCATGCTCTGCTGCCATCGCCAACAGGAATCACCTCTGGCTACACGTCTGATATAGGCACCTATTTGCCTCTGATCATAATGAGTGTAAGAGGATCTTAAACGATACTAAGCTGTTATTTGCTAAGAAAATGAAGCAGCATATAGCAGCCCGCAACTTCAGCTCCAAAGACTACTGGCAGCTCTGAAAATGTGTGCTGAACAACAACAAATCCTTCATCCCTCCTTTAATCAATAAATTTGAGGTCCTCAGAGCCACTGCGGACAAAGCTGAGTGCTTTGCTCACAGCTTTTCCTCCAACTCCACATTCGACTTGTCTGGAGTAGCTGCAACCAACTTCCCTCTTAGAACTGAGGCTCAACTGAGAGATGTTTACACAACCCTGTCTCTGGTCTCTAACAATTTCAAAACTTGACCCCCATAAGGCGAACAGAGGCAGCAGAATCCTGGTCAATGTCCTGAAGAAATGTTCCCCTGAACTCTCCTCTGTCCTTTCTAAACTCTATAATTACTGCCTCCCTGCTTCCTGTTTTCCTGCCTGCTGGAAATCCTCATCTGTGGTTTAAGAACTCAAGAGAACTCTTGAACCTCTAATTATCGCCCTATCAGCCTTCCACCAATTTTCAGTAAAGTGTTTGAGGCTATCATCATTGCTGAAATAGTTCAACATCTCACTACCCATAAACTCAGATAGTATGTCAAGTCTACTGCTGATTTGCTAACGATCATCACCAAGTACATATACCAGGCCCTTGATAAGAACAGCAAAGTTTGAGCTGTTGCTCTGGATATCTCCAAAGCATTTTAAAGTGTCTGGCACGCCAGTCTTCTGCACAAGCTACAGGGCTATGGTATCACTGGACTCTTGCTTTGTTTGATCTAATCATTCCTATCAAACAGCATGCTTCCAGATATCACACAAATGAAGGTGTCTCCCAGGGTTCCATCATAGGCCCGATCCTCTTCTGATCTTCATTAATGACCTCCCTGATGTGATCAAATCCAAAGTAAGCATTTATACTGATGACACCACCATTTACTCCTGCCTCAGTCAGAAATCTGCTAAGGCAGACAAAGATAACCTCGCTGTTGATCTTGAGAAGGACCTACAATCTGTGGTGAACTGGAGTAAGAAATGGCCTGTAAACTTTAATGCTTCCAAAACAAAGCTGCTATCCATCAACCACCATAGACAGTCCCTCTTGCCCCCCCCCCATTAATATGAATCTAGTTAGTCTTCCCAAAAGCAATACACTGTGTCA